>LPNX011073065.1:97766-111906 GCA_001517045.1 Pseudotsuga menziesii | reverse complement strand
GTGTTTCAGATATGTCCTATTAAAAACACTTCCTTGAACATTTTCACAGAGCATGCTTTAACCTGTTACATGAACTTGTTATGAGGCGTGCCTTATCCATAGAACTTGAAGAACACCTAGTAAATCAAGTTCTGAAGGTAGAGGATGGGAGGTTTGCTTATACTGATGATTCTCTTGTTCTTGTAGCTCGCATTCTTATTATAAGGACATCCACAGGGTCCAGTTTGGGAGATGACTCCTTAAGACTCAAAATCTACAAAGGCTACGCTGGTTTTATTGTTGAGAAAGTGAAAGCTACATATTCAGGGTGCTTAAATATCCAAGAATTTTGTGCAAGTATTCCATCCCTATTTCATTTTGAAGTTCTTCTCATGGCTTTTCATTCTTCAAATGCATTTGAAAAAATCAAAATGGCAGAGAAGCGTTTTGTAGAGAAGCGTTTTGCTGAAAATCATGTTGCATTGCAATTAGCAACCATAGTAAATTTTATGTCTTTTGTGACTAATCTTGTATGTGAATTTTATGTCTTTTGTGATTCTTGAATTCTCTGCTATTCCATTATTCCATATCCATATGCCAAATACAATAATGAAAGCAAGATACCAAGCACCATCATAGCTAACTGTAGCCATATAGGCCTCATAGGAAAATTCAAAATAGCTGTGTAAGAAATTCTAGAAGAAAAGCAACCAGATAATATATTAATATACTATACATGGGTATGTACCAAATGAGGCCTATGAAGCACAATTTGTTTGGACACATACCCTGACTATCATTAACAATTCCCCCTATGGTAAGGTCACAGGTGGTTACTTACCCTAAAGGCCACGTGCTTGCTCAAATCACATTAACAACCTTTGGCATCCTGAAGTTTACTTTATTTTGGTTTAAGGGGCCATTTTATACCATATGATTGACTGCATAAAATGTCTCCCATAAGACAATTCGTTGAGAGAACTACTCTGTCCATGCGATACAAGTTTTAATACAAGTTTCTGTAGAAATTTGAAATTACAGGCAGAGCTCTAACTGCCTCATAAATAAAGTTATAAATGCACTAAAAATTAGAAATGATAAGACCAGTCTTAAAAATAAATGCACTCCAGCATAAATCTGGAATAAACAGCTAGTTGAAGGGAATCATATGAACGCAATTAAATCTTATCACAACAACAGAGCATGCAACATAGAGCTTTCGCACCTATGGTAAGGAGTTTGACATCACAAATATAAGCATTTTATGGATTCTCTAGAAGCCTGTGCAATGACAAAGGCCTATTATTTTTTACTCCCCGTACCAAATTTATCAGCAAGGTAGTTGACCAGGAGCATTAGCACTAGCGCATAGAACACATTTCAAGATACTAACATTTGTTATGGCCGAATATAAACTCTGCACCAATTCTCTTGCAATACATGTGACTGGCTCTGCCCTCCTTAATGCAATGCATTACCTTTTCATTCATATTGGCCAGAGTTATGCTGAAGTAATTCATCCACCATGCAGAGCAACATGAAATTTCTGGTCTGTGATTTATGTTATAAATGTGTGCCTCAAAATATCTTTTACACGATTGTATGGAGCTTCTTGTTGGCATCATAAGGAATTTCACAAATCATTTTAATGCTTATTTTGTGTGTTATGCTTTATCCAAGTTGATGTATGTGTGTTGTTTCTTTGCAGCTAGTGCTTTCTTTCCATTGCAGAGCTGCGTAAACCATTCTTGTGAGCCAAATTGTAAGGCTTTCAAAAGAGAACAGGTGATTATATAGTTATTATGTCAGAAGTCTTAAAAATCCATTTGAAGGTTGAAGCTCAGAAGTCTTAAAAATCCATTTGAAGGTTGAATCTAGGTACACTTATACCAAAAACTAGATGCAAACTTTGTATACTATCCTTTCAGTTGGATATGAAGCATTTTGACATGGTCCAATCATTTCATATGATTAATTTCAAGGATGTCTTTTTGTCATATATTACTAAATCAAATCACCTCACAGAGCATGTTGGCCATAACATCACAGCACATGACAATTTTTTTTATGATCCTATGAAAGAAGGATATTTTCACAGTACACACACATCATGACTATAAATCAACATCATAGATGTACTAGTATTTCTCCGATAATGTCCAGCATGAACCAATGGACAATTTACTTGCTAAACATGGACAATGGAGTATATTACCTCATAGTCTTGGATGTTAAATAAATCCTGTGGACTTTTATCATTCAATAGCAGATGATTAGCTATCCATGAAGTGGTTCACCATCACTAGGGATTGAGTCAAAATTGGAAATCTTCTGAAATTAAACTGCTCTAAGGAATGACTTGGCAGTAAGAATAAGTGGCTGTCCAAGGGTTTAAATGATGGGAAATGGTGTTTCTGGATAGCTAAGTATATGCCTAGGAATTTAAGTATAGGCCACTAATAGGTTGTAGTCTTGAGTTTAAATGATTACCAGCAATGGATTTATGTTCATATTTGGCTATTAATGTGTTTAGTGTGGATCTGAAAGTTATGAGTGAGATAGGGGTGCCGGTTTTTGATTTAAACAGTCTCTGAACACTAGCAGCTTGCTGGTTATGCTTGAATCAGGACTTAAAGGCTTATAACAGGAAGCTAAAAATGCTCAAAAACTTAGTGCAACTCTTACAAAACTAAAATACTATGATTTTTTCATATAACCAGTGCCTTGTCCTAGGGTTTTATATGAGTTTTACTTCAGATTTCAAAATAGCTCACTAGGATGCAATGAGATTTCAGTTAGGTAAAAACTACACTATGATTCCAATGTATAAAATGAGAATGAGAAAACAAAAATCAAGTTGGCTAATGGAAGACAACAATCACAGATATAAGGAAGTGACTAGCCTGGTTCCTTAGTTGGGCTATGGGGTCGAATCACCCTTCCTAGCAGTGAAATTTGTAGATGGCATCCTAGCTTGGTGATGGCCTGTTGAGCATATTCTCCAAGTGACTTAGCTGAGGCATCCATCAACACCCAGTTTTATTCCAACCTGCAAAACAAAGGAAAAGTTAGTGGGTGCAAATAAATGATGAAATTACAAACCCTGCAGATAAATCAGCAAGCAAGTTTGGAAGAGATGTGTAAGTGGCAAGTAAACAAACCCATGAAGATAAGTGGCAATAGCACTAGAGCATAGAACACATTTCAAGATAAGTGGAAAGTCTTTTGGTTAGTAACTGCCAAGAGTCAAAAGAAATCAAATATTCTTAATTGTGCCAAAAGCAGTGTCAAAGCTGTAAACTCTCATCAAAACTCTAACTATGTTAGGGATTGTACAAGCACAGTCCTTTAGAGCAGCCCTACGCTCTGGTGTTGTAGAAAGAATGTCCAGAATCGCCAGGGAAGTCTCTAAACAGGGGATTGTTGCATAAGGAAGAAGCTCGACCAACTATACAACTAATCCAATACCCACAACCTGAATCCTCACCTGCTTGCAAGAACATATAATTCTAAGCAAACTGAGTCCTGCTACCATAGCCCTTGGATACTTCTTGTCCTTCACAAGCCTCAACAAACTGAATAGAAGCCTAAAACTCGAAACGTTCTCAGACTTCAGATCTTCGATATCCACCAGAGTTTCAATTAGCTTTGCTGAATTTATTCTTGTCTCCATGGTACCCTCGTGCAGAAGGTCCACCATTAGAGAGATCTTTGCCGGTTCTGTGAGGCTTGTTTTTAGTATCCAAACCAAACAAATTAGTGAAAGATTACGGAAAGATATGAGATGTGCATGAGTATATATACATGAAGACACTGTAAATGTTCAATACCGTCCCCAGTGAAGGTCTGCAATGTATGCGCCGAGGATAAGAGTGACCCAAATCCCACCAGACCAATTATTGACATTCCTCGAAGAATTCAAAGTGCCCTCATGCAGTTTATTGTTTCTCAAATTGGAGACAATACCATAGAAATCCATTCTTTCAAAGATCTCATATAAGCTTGTAACCAAGCATCAACATTCCAAAATTAATGTAAACAAAACATAACAAAATAAAAATTCATAAAGTAGGGATTTGCAACTTACCTTCTTTCATATCCTCATATCCTGCAGGTGGGACTGATCACAATCAACTCTCCAACTACAACCTCTACCGTAGCAATAGCCATGGAAGCCTCTCGGCATCCTCCTTCATGTCATGTCCTGCACATATACAAAACCAATTCTAAATTCCCATTCCTTCTTGTCCTACACATACAAAAACCAATTTTAAATTCCCATTGGCTTTCTGGAAGAAGAATGTTATTATCATACAAGGCTACTGATAATTTGAAATGATTTTTAATGTACCGGCCACCGCCTAATCCCATTACATTCCATTGCATTAAATGATATGATAAATTCACATTGGATTTTTGAACCAGAATGCCGTTATTATACAAAAGGCTACTAATGATTTGAAATGCTTTATAATCTCCCGGTCCACCATTAGAGAGATATTTGCCAGTTCTTTGCCGGTTATAGTCTGCCCTTTAGCCTTCCTGAGCTTCTCTAGAAGCTCCTTCACTCTCTCCTGAACATTTTCGGCCTGTTTTTTCTGCATCATATATCTGTGTGAGAACCACTTGTAGATGAGATGGGAGAGGGTCGTGTTTGGAGTAAGAGAGACATCCCAGAGCTCCTGCATAGTTGTTGGACAGATGTAATGATGCCCTATTGAAAACCATTGCAAAATATTGGATCATTCATAGGTCTAGCCTGTACAAAGGGTAACAGGATCCTGCATAGGTTCCAGAGAAATGGGGCAAATGAACATGGAGGGCACATCAGAGCAATCCAGCTCTTCAATCATCTGTTTCAACGAAATCCCATCCTTCTTCCCATTGATCTTGTGATCAAAACCCAAATCATGGAGGTTCTTGCTGCGTGGGAAATGGACAAAACGTGTTAAGGCTGTTCCATCAGACAGAAAGGAAACCGCTCGCATATTGCACAGCTTAGGAATGATAGGAGGTCCATATTGCTTGGAAAATGAAAGAGCATCGAGCATCCTTCTCCGATTAATCTCTTCTCCACCTGTTCCCGCTAATTTGGACATTTTAAAGAATTTAAAGGATCTGTCGCTTAAGCGACGCTTAGCACCTTCTTCTTATGATTGACCAATTTGAAGCGCCGTCACTTAAGCGACACTTATGAAGACATCCGTCGCTTAAGCGAAACTTATGAGCCTAGGCGTTGCTTAAGCAATGCTTATGACCAAAATTTAAAAAAAAAAATTTAACTTTCTGATTTTTGGTATGTTTAAAAGAAAAAATCCATGCACCGTCGGAAGTAACCATCGGATTTTGGATCGAAATGTAGTAGTGACCTCTGTCTCATAAACTCAAGTGCGAATATTCTTAGAGTCAGAAAAATAGGTAACTTGTACGGTTCCTCAGTGAACCCATACACTCCAAGAACAGTAAAATCTTTATACAGGAACCATTCTCCTATTTTGTCTTCTGAGGAAGATTGTAGCGTAAGTATCATTTCTTTTAACACCCTTGGTAAGACATCATCAAACAACAATTTAGAAATCTCGGCCATGATTGTATTTACAAACTTAAACATGTTAATTTGTTTTGGGAGATCTGGAGAGAAAATGGTGGACAATAATTGCAACTCCAACACATTATAAAACAATAGCATGTTCAGTAAATATGACTAATATCTAAAGAACCTGACTTTAGGGAATTCGACCAACTGGGCATGACTAACTTCAGCTAGATACTCATCAAGGTTAAAACAACAGATTAAATGGGACTGAAGGTCAATTAAACCTATACTCAGTAAGAAATCTAATATGATGTCACTGATATGAATATCATTATCCAAACCCAAAATTTGACTAACCAGCAACATGACCAACTGTACTTCCTTCTTGAAAATATTAGGGAAATTATTAGGTAGACTCAATATCCTGCGAACAATTTTCGCATCAAATTTACAAAGTATTTTTGACATGGTATGGCTCATAATAAATCTTTCAGAGGAAGGATAACTGTTCGGGCACCACTCGACAAATTCGGGAAAAGGTAGGGTTTGTTCAATAGATAAATAAGATGAGAAAGAACTGCAGACATTCAAAATATCATTCTCTTGTGAATAATACTGCCACAAATACTCATTTGAAACTAATACACTACCAACTGACAGAACAAGGTCACATACATTCCTTTCTCTATCAACAATAACCTCTTCTCTCTCATCCAAGACTCTGCATAATACTCCTAAACCCTATTCCTTCTCCATAATAAACAATGGCAACAATTCTTCAAACACAGTTTCAGTGTTTCAAGGCTTGCCTGTAACTGTGGATACATAGAAGTTGACTTTGGAAAAGATGGCGTGTTGTTCAATTCTCTTTCACCTGCAACGTGAAATTGAAATGTCTTTTGCCTAGGTCAACTTCAATTTTTATACAACAGACTATTCCAGAGCCCTTACCAAGTGGTTTTTCCTTTACCGCTTTCCTCCGCGGAACTCACCCAAAGTCATCACGTTGGAAGCGGTTTAAATTCCACTACCACTCTTCCTTTTTAATCATCTCACAGCTTTGCAGTCTGGAATGGATAATGATCGTTGATAAGATTTCACTTTTTGTTTAAACCGTTGGATCAAAATCGGTTCTACGTATTCCGTTAACCTTTCTCATTTTTTCAAGTGTGCATATTTACTCTGCAGACAGTCTCACAACCATATATTTTATTCACTTTACTCCTTAGTCATTGATCTTTATACCTCATTAACCACTTCTGCCTCTTCATAAAAACTTATCTCTTGCGTAACTTTCCCAGCGGATCAATTTTCAATCGTAGATTTTCACACTCATAAATTTACACCTTTAGATTGTGTAATGAATTAATCAAAATGCGAATTTTAGTAATGGAATCAAGACTATCAAACTTTGCCAATTTTATGTATCCTTTATAATTTCTTGATCACACTCCTTCCTCAACTATTCAAGATAGAGGTGTTAGCACCACCCTAGATAACGATGCGACAAACTATGCATGGAGTGGCGATGTATGTCAACACACTGGGAAACCATTGCAACAAGATGAGATGCTGCTACTACCGCAGGTGAATTTGCAACATTTTGATAAGTGGGATGTAGACTTTGTGCATCCAATCAACCCCCTGGGGAAGCAAACTGGTACATGGTACATCATCACAACAACTGAGTACTTGACATGATGGGAGGAAGTTGCACCAGTTGTGGATTGCATCATGATTCTTGTTTGATAATATTGTCACGCAGTTTGGATTCCCAAGGATATTAATGACTGACCAAGGTAGCAATTTTATTAATCACACAGTAAGAGAATTGATAGAGGAATTGCAGATACAACACAAGAGGAGCACGCCATATCATCCACAAGCGAATGGGACAGTCAAAGCCTTCAACAATATTTTGGAACAAGCACTCACAAAGGTATGTAACACTAATAGAGATGAATGGGATTTAAAGGTGCCAACAATGCTATGGGACTCTCGCACCACTTGCCAAAGGTTGATAGGGAAAACACCATTTAAACTGGTGTATGGGAAAGAGGCTGTCATGCCTATGGAATACATTGTCCCTATCCTACGCGTTACCACCACCACATGAATGGATGATAAATAAACACTAGAGGAGCATCTCACACAATTGATATAGCTCGAAGAAGACTGTTCCATTGCAGGATTCCATCAATGGGTCGAGAAGGACCGACAAAAGGTGCGGCATGATTTCCATACAAAAAAAAATAGTTTCAGCAAGGATATTTAATGCTTCTCTTTGACATCAAGTTCCTCAAGAACCAAATTAAAATTCATATGCACTGGTTAGGTCCTTATCTTGTTAATTCTATTACATTTGGGGGCACAATTCAATTGCATTAGTTAGATGGGGCGGTGCTACCAAAGATTTTGAATGGTAGCCGCTTGAAGCCCTATCAGATGGAGAAAGAACCATGTAATGCCTGAGGCATTGCAAAATGAAAAAAATATATATGATAGATAGAAAATGGAAGGGTGCGCTAGGAGGAAGGGGCTACACAAGAATAGGAGACATTAGCACAATTAGGTAGCCAGACTGCAATAGCTGAAAGGTTGTGATTTGGTCAAACCAGCAATAAATATAGACAATTAAGAGCAGTTAATCGACGACATTCATTGAAGCGACGTGCATTTATGGCCAATTCAATTGTCAGAGGGACATGATCGATGGTAGATTCAGGTCGTTAATGATGGATTTGTTCATGGTGGATGTGGGTGATTTGGTAATGATGAGCATAGATTAAAGAAATGATATAAGAAAAAGTAGGATGTGGGTTGACAGCACCACTGTGCTAAGACAAGCCAAGAGAAATACATATCTAAGTAATTTGCATGAGTTTAGAGCGATGACAAGAGTGTGTGACTGGTGCGTTAGCTTTGTGAGGTGTATTGGTGAGGCATGTTGAGTAACCCCGACACTGTGGAGAATTCGAGTGAGCGGGTGTCACCATTTTGGCCAACCTCCATTGTTAAAGATGTCATGAGCATGTCAGTTGGATCATCATTGATCCTGAGAGGAAAGTAGAAGGGCTAGAAGCTGGGCTCCACACTGCCACAGAAAATACAGACACTAACCTCTATCTGGGCACAAGGGGAAGGAACGGTGCAGATGGGTCCTTCTAGCTCTGGGGTTGTGGAATCTATGGTTTTCAATAGGGTTTTTGTGAAGGATATTCCAGGGTACCTTGATCCCACTTTCCTTGGTGCGAAACCTCAACGCCTGATAAAAAATTAGAAGTATCAACCAAAAATGTCGCCGCTGCCAGCAGGAATGACATGCACCATTGACATTGTCTCTGCATTGATAAAGATGAAGTATGAGGACCACAATTTTTTGTTGTGGAAGGACATAGCAAATGAGCCCTATGAGTCACTACCTTCAGTCACAGGTAGCCCAATTGTGCATATTCCGCAGCCATGGGAACAAGGGATGGATAAATATGGGTTGTTGGGGCTTATCAACATGCTACATTTTGGGTGGTTGAATGAAGCAAATGCATGCATCAAACAGCTTTTGGCATTTTTTCATGGAGGAATGCTATGGTTGGACACACCAATCATGATTATAGTGGACTTGATCTCAAGGATCACATGGTTTCCAAAGGATGGCTGCACAATTGAAGGACAGGTACGATTTGTAGCGCGACGATAGAGCATATTGCCTCAACAGTATTAATGAGAGGGCCATATGTATTGGCACACAGATTTCAGAAATTAAAATTGTCAGGAATAATCCCCCTGTTTAGTGAAATTTAGGGGCGATTGCATGCATGCAACAGTGCGCCAACGGAGTCCAAATGAACTCGTCCCTCTTTTGTTGAATCAACTAATGGAGGATGCGGTCGTAGTTCAAGCCAAGGAACGTCCTTTTTCTTATAGTTGGTTATTGATATTAATTTCACTAGTGGCTTGGATGGAGCCATAAGATTACCAAAGAATGAATGTGGAAGCTATTAAAGTGTGCAAAGGCACATGATATCAAAATATGTGGTGGGTAGAAGAAACCGGTTGGCAAGTGGATTACACAATCCACTTTTGTGTCTACAGGGAAGCATTACAAGAAGAAATGGTCAAAATTTCATGGATATGAGATGCAGTAGTAGTAAAATATCAGAAAATTATGTGGTTCACCATTGAGCCAGACACTATTCAGATCCAGGCTCGCCGCGACCCTCATAAGCAATGGCTACTAATGGCTTATAAGTTTATAGACAAAGACTTGGATGCAGTGGTTCAGGATTGGCTGGAAGAATGGAAAGAACCTATAAGTGACGAGGAAGTATCGATGGGACCACCCATAGACACACCAGAGGATCTAGTTCTAGGAGTTGAACAACAGAGTCTCCATGACTTTGATGGCAAATCCTCCAGAGAATCCCCTGTCGACGTTGAGGCGCAATGTATCTTTAAGGAGATAAGGATGAAGCAAAAAATGGAATAGGATGACAACAACAGTACTAGATCCACATTGGAATCACAATTACAATGAATTATTAAGGCCATCATGGAATCATCTGACGTTGCTGCAAATGAAATGCAAAGGTCTGCTTAGGAAGGTTTTGCCGAGGTACGCACAAAGATAGATTCTATATATAATGGTTTAGTGAGAAGAGGAACATAGAGTGCAATTGTGTAGGATTTAGCGTCGATTATCACTGAGCCATTGGCCAGGAACGTTCAGGTTCCCCTGACTACGATCGATGCTGAACGAGAGGATATCAACTCCTCATTGCAGCAGCTGTAGAGAATTGCATTGGACATAAAAAAACTATCGACTTAGATGCTAGTACACATGTAGCAGGTCTCCAACCAGGAGTTGGTAGATAGACAAAATCAGCATAGAGACCAATACTTATGGTCACAGACTGAAGAATAAGTGATGAAGAAGGAACTTCAATAATTACGAGGGGTAAAGGAGAATATGACAGTAGAAAAAATGCAGGATATTTCAACATTGAAGACAATGCAGGAGGAGCTAAAGAAGAAGACTGTTGTCGAAATTACTGAATTTAAAAAGGAAACATACTACCTTTTTGTTGAGAAGGTGTAGCTGATCACCGGTTAGGGGTAGGTAGAAGAGGCCATTACAAATTCCTGCCGGTACATCCACGAAAGAAAAAATGAGCTAGACACAGTTGCTAAGGACAAGTTCCTTGGAGAAGTCATCGTGCAACTCCAGTTAGACAACATCCTATTCAATGCCATGGTTTACCTAAAGACACCACCATAGCAGGTTGTAGAAAGGAATAATTCCATTGAAGAGACTGTGACACAGTTCGTCGAAATGGAGCAATATGCAAAGAGGATCACGGAAGAAACAACACAATTTTGGGGTAGTGTCATTCAAGATGAGTAGCTTGATCAAATCACTAAGAAACTACAGGAAGTCGAGACCTAGTTGGAAACATTGAAGATGACGTTAAGGAAAATGCTACCAATTGTGTCAATCACATGTTCTGTAGAACTGAAGGATATCCAGTAGCAAGTTTCAAAGGCACATGAGCGACAATGAAAATGCAGTGACCAACTCAATGAGTTCCAGGAGATTGGCACACAAATATCAGGAAAAGAAGTCATTGCACTACAATTTGTGCAGGATGGAAAGAAAGAGGTTAATACCAAGATGGTGGAGCACCCATTGAAGTAGGATTTCCTTGCATTTCAAGATGTTGTTGAGAAATTCAAAGCACAAGCTACAAAAATTTCTCAACAATATGAAGACTTAAATATTAAAATCAATGAGTAGACTAAGTCTACCCGACATGGCTCGAGGATCAGCCATAAGACTGTGTTGGGGGCTTGTTGGAAAGGGGTTAAGGTAAGTTGTGCAACATCATGGATGTTGCGCAAGTTTATAAGACACCATGCAAGATGAAGATAGCACGATAGGCGGAATTTAGACTACTTTTTATTATTTTGTGTCACTTTTTGTACTTGTTGACCATTTTGTGTGGATATTGGTCATTAGTCAGTTAAATCAGTTAGGAGTTAGTTAGAAGTGGACCATGAATGTAAAGGTGCAATCCTATATATAGAAAGAATAATTGTGAATGAGATATTGATTGATAGACGAATGAATACATTCATAGAGAGAACAAGTTGTTATCTGCCTGAGATGAATTGTTATCTGTTTTGATCTGTGGGTGATTGCACAGAAGTAATATGAGAAGAAGGATGTTGATCTGAATCATTTTTATCTTCTTTTGTATTTTTCTATCTTTTTGTTCCTGTAACCCTGATGATGAATTCTTAGTAAATCTAAATTATGGATCTAAGATGCGATGGTTTACTGTTTATGAATGTTGTTATGTTTTCCAATATAGATCTGTTATAGTTATGAATGAATGATGTGTGATAATGAATAGTTCTGTTAGAGAAGTTGATCTAATCTGGATGTTGAGATGATGAACTACAAATTACCTAACCCTCTTCTATACTATGGAAACTTGGTTTCGTCATCCCTCCCTCGAACATCTCAGGTGAGAGTTCATCCGCTCTGCGTGTGTTGCTGGAGAGGGTAAAACCTGTCTGAGCAAATGCTTAGGGAAATCGCGGTGAGTCAAGTGTCAACAGAGGGGACCCCTATCGACTGGGTTTTGTTGGTTGAGGATTGAGCCAAAAATTATCAAAATGAAAAGATGGCCTTACCATTGGATGTTATTTACTAAGGCAAGTTAGTTGGTCCAATTGCTTTCTATAGATCCCAAATATTCACCCTTCAAATCTTAATTGTGAGGTTGCAACACTGCAGAATTTTTGAATCTGGTTTTCTGTAGATTTCTGGTTCACTTCCAAACTAGGGTTTATATTTCTTTGAGATTCAAACATCCAAAAAATTAGATCCTAGGATCAATAGATGTGATAAAGGGAGGTTCAACTTTCTATTCAAACAGATCTTTGAAACTACAAAATTTGCATAAACCCTAATTTCTTCCTGAGAGGAAGGAGAGGGAGTTTCACCTTATGAAAGTTGTCCTAATAAGGATAGCTATGATACCATGTTAATATTTCATATTCTAGAATAGATATCATTAGTTTTCATTTCAAATTCACAGTAGTAGCATATCCAAAGTCACTGATAGAAACACAATCACAAGATAGACACAGTATCTGGAAAACCCTCAATGGGAAAAAAACCCAACAAAACATCCTTTGTATAAGATGTATAAGATATATCCCCCCTAAAATTATTGTCCTCCTTGATGTTATGTCTCTCTCTCTCTCTCTCTCTCTCTCTCTCTCTCTCTCTCTCTCCTATGTGTTACATGTAGAAATTCAGGCCTGTAGTAGATTAATTTCACCCACAACAATTAACAATTGATCATGCAAAAATATCAACAATGGAGACTGAATATGGAGCTGTAACACAAAATTATATTAACTGAGTGTACAATAGCCAACACTATAATATCATAGGCTATTGAATAAATAGAATACATGAAGAAATTGAATGCATGAGGAAGCATCCAAATCTAGCATAAAGCAGGCTTACCAAAAATAAGCAAATCCCCCATAGGTGTAAAAAGCTGATCCCAAATCTATCATGGAGCTCACGAATTGGAAAAAAGGCATAGGCAAGCTAAAGAGTGGTGGAATGGAAGCTCATACATGATTTTGCATGAAGGAAAGAGAGGAGGATCTGTAGGACAAAAAACAAGTTCACCTCACCTAGTCTAGCTTTCCCATTTGCCTTAAAACACTGAAAAAGCAGGCAATAAGCAGAAAAAGCAGATAGGCGCCTAGGAGGCCAGGAATAAAGTAGATTTGATTCCTTGTACTTTCCCATGCACTACATGAGTCAAATGTGGCAAGTTTGACCTCTATGGATAGGAAAATAGCAACTTGCACAAGGTGGGACACATGAACTAGACAAATAAGACAAAAATAAATGAATTAATGTCTAAGTGGGTAAAATATGGGTTGATTATTCTAACACCCCCCCTTAAGCCTGACTTATGAGTAATATATCAAAAATATAGGGCCTAGAAACAAGGCTTAGACACCCTTTTACATACTGCATGTCCATTTAAACAAGGAAAGAGGCAAAACCAACTTGGGAAAATCCTCCCTTAAACATGGACTGTAAAACAAAATTGTAGAATCTTGTCTCCACTCATGATTTTACAGCATGATCAGCAATCCCCAGCAGTGATTTGAGATTGCTGAAGGTCTTCTCACAAAATGATTTTGTGAAGATGTCAGCTACTTGTTCTGAAGATGAACAGAAGAGTAGGTTAATGGTGCCATCATGCACAAGCTCCCTGATGTAGTGCATGTGAATCTCAATGTGTCTGGTTCTCTGCTTCTGAACTGGATCTTTGTAGATTCAAATGGTACTCTGGTTATCATAGTAGATGGTAGTTGAGTACTCAGGTTCGAAACCACACTCTCCAAGTAAACCCTGCAACCATAAACACTGAGTTGCTGCATTGACAACTCCTCTGTACTCAGCTTCTGTAGATGAGAGTGCAATGGCACTCTGTTTCTTGCTTGACCAGCTGATTGGTCCTTCTGCAAGCATGAAAACATAACCTGAAGTGGAATTCCTGTCAGTTCTATCACCTGCCCAATCACTGTCTG
>LPNX011073065.1:7371-94123 GCA_001517045.1 Pseudotsuga menziesii | reverse complement strand
GCAATTAGCAACTTGCACATGGTGGGACTCATGGACTAGGAAAATAAGAAAAAATAAATGAAATAATGTCTAAGTGGGTAAATACTATGGGTTGATTATTCTAACATTACACAGGTGAGTGTTTGTGTGTTCAAATGAGAAGCACACCACTTCTATTTATACACATTGAGCCACCTGAATTTTACCCTAAACAAGTCGGCCCCACTAATATGTCTTGGTTGACTTCACCTAGGAAGAATCAAAACAATATTTTATATTATTCATTAGAGTACTAATGAAATGACTTAAAATGGAGGATTTACCTCATGACTCTATGATGACCAAACATAATAGTAACACCTCACTGGAGGAATAATAACATCTCCCTTGGGTTACACCAATAAAATATACATTTAGAATATCCTTTGAAGTTACAATATTCAACAAGTAGTCCTCGGTATAATATAATGTAATGTACTTTCAGTGTTTCTGTAGGAGAATTTGTCCCTATTAGGGTTAGAAGTTGTCCCATTCAATTTTAGAGGTTAGTCACGTGAAGGGTATAAATAGGGAAGCACCCTCCATCATTTATACACACACTCAGTCACTCAAGTTCACATGAGAAGAGAGAGAGAGAGGAAATATGAGCGAGATAGAGATGCATAATACTTCTTATTACTAGGCTTTTCCAACTTACGATATTGTCTTAGTGACATAAATTTTATGAGGAATTTTGCGGGGTCTTCTCCTTTATGGTTTCCCCAAGGAAAATATTTGTGTCTTGTGTATCTGCTCTATATTATGTATATTGATAAGCTTGTTATTCTTTCAGATAAATCATTAGAGGAAATTTGGGGTCTAAAATGGGCCTTATAAGAAAACGTTCCAAAATAAGTTTTTGTGAGTTGGAATTCAAGAACCAATAGAATTTCAATAAAATAAGTCAACCATAATGGTTGAATTGACATATTTGTCATTAAAAAAAACTACTTTTTTTGTTCATTTTTTCAGGTATTTCTTGTTTTTGGGGTAGTGGGGTCCGTCAAAAGTATGCATTGTGGGTACTCGTTGGATGCAGAATCAAATTCCGCATCCAACGAGCTCTCCCGATTGAAATTTGAGTAAAAACACAGAGAGATATGTTGAAAATACGAACACAAAAAGTAGTTTTTTTCTTTCTTCCTCCAAAATTAATTAATATTATTTTATTATTTTAACCATTATTTTATTATTTTAACTATTATTTTATTATTTTCCTTAGGAGGCCCATTTTAGACCCCAAAATTCCTCTAATGATCCTAATCAAGTTAAATTAGATTAGAAAAACTAACATAATATTGAGAGGATGATAGAATTTATACATCTTCACTGAGTTCTATTGCAGGTTTTCAAGAGTATCCAAGAAATTTCGAAATCCAGAAAGAAGAATTACAAGTCTCCAGTTTGAGTTCTTTAATATCTTCTATCTCTCTCTTCTATTGTCTATCATTCTATGAAGGATCCAATGCACGATTGTAATGATTAATACTTATTTAATCCCATATAAATTTTATGACTATTTCTGAACCATTTGCATCAGTTCTGAAATTATTTCAATAAATAAATCTGCATCTCTACAGTTGTTTCCAAAACCCTTCCTAGATTTGCATAGAAATTGTCTAGTTTTTAGTAATCTTTCTCTAAATGAAATTATAATCCATAAATTCGAATTATTTATGTTCCTAAATTTATTTAACATCCTAATTAACATCATACATGTACCACTTTGTAAATTTGAAATCCTTTGAAGTCATTTGGGAAGCCTTGAATCAAGACTAGCTAAGCTATCCTATAATTGTCATAGCTAAAATCTTACTCTCAAACTATGTCAAAATTTATCTAAAATTACGATTTCAACATATTCCAATATCAATGATATATTATTCATATGTTTGGGTGCCTAGGATCCTGGAAGTAGACTTCATCCTCATTGATGCTTGAAACCTAAATGGTCCTAGTGCTTTGTGAAAAGGAAACTTGAGAATTGTGCATCTTTTGTGTTGATTATGAACACATTATGATATGATATGTATTTGATGTATTTTTCAAACCTTTAATTATCTTTTTGATGATCCATTACCTGATTCTCTATGAGTTATATAATAAGCTAGCATTGTTACCAAAAAGTCTAGTCAATCCCAATGTATCTCCAAAACTGTCACGTCCCTCCCTTGAAGGGACATCAAAAGTGTTGACCTTACCTAACACCTAGGGTGTCAAAAGATGAATTAATTGATTAACCTAGGTAATTATGCTAAATTTCTATTTAGGAGGAATGTAATTAGTTTCATTTATTGTCATTATCAATTAATGTTTAAATAAATATGTGAAAATAAGTTTCCATGTTAGGGGGCACAGTCGGGAAAGCCAAATTTCCTAGGAGGATAATTAGAAACTATCAAGGGACTGACAAAAGTAAGAAGACATAAAATAGGGAAAGTACCAAAATCCAAGAAAAAGTAGTCAAACACAAAGAAGGAAAATCTAGGCCTAAGGAGGGTGGAATTTCCATTTAGAGGTTTAGTCACAAAAGAAGAAAGTGCAAAAAAGATGCCATAAGCAAAATTAGGAAACTCTAGGCCTAAGGAGGGCGCAGTTTCCATTGATGTTGAAATATTGTAAATTCAAATAATATTCTATATGTATCTTTTTGTGGTCCTCGATGGTCCTACTGGGAGAACCATTTGTATTACTTTGTACCTCGATGCTTATAATCGGAAGAACTAATAAGAGTCATGAGGTAGTCCCCTCTAATTGTAAAGGTGGGTCATTAGCACACCAGTGTGGTTACTTGAGCCTACATGTGCAACTCGATCCTACATGATTAAATCGAGCCTACATGTTGGATTTAATTATTAAAGTGAACGTCTGAATATAAATAGAGGTGTGGCGCTCCTCATTTGGAACACACACTCTCACTTGTGTAGCGCATTAGTGGAGGAGAGAGAAGTAGCTAGAGAAGGAGGAGGATTAGTATTTGATCTCCCTTTTGGTTTTACCTTTTATCTTTTTGNTTAGGGTTTTCCTAGGATAAATCTGTGTTGTTCTTGTGATACTGTTTCTTTCAGTGATCCTGTTTATATGATTTTGTTATGAAAATGAAATGAAATACTGATGTTTTAGCTAAGCATATGAAATTTTAACATGGTATTAGAGCTATCCTGAATAGGATAGCTTTCATAAGGTGAAATAGCCCTCTCTCTCTCCCCGAAAGAAATTAGGGTTTTGGGAAAATTTTTGAGTTTCAAAAAACTGCTTACATAGAAAGTTGCACCCTCCTAGAGCGCATCTTTTCAGCATGGAATCAAAGTTTTTGGATGTGTGAGTCTCCAGGAAAGTTAAACCCTAGATTGACTGCTGCACCAGAAAATTGCTGAACCAGAAAGCTACAGAAGTTGAATCTTGCAAGTCTAATTTTGAAGGTGAAGAGTTGAAATCTCTAGAATCCAAGCACACCAGTCAACTCACCTCACTCAAGCGCATCTCCTGGTAAGGTCAGTTTCTCATTCCGCAAGATTTCAATTTTTTGTGATTTTCTGACAATATGGTCCCAAGCACTAAGCTTGAGGACAAGCTAGAAGGCATAGAGAATTTCCGAGCATGGAAATGCAGGATTGATCTCATTCTCCAAGAGAATGATCTTGATAAGTATGTCAAAGAAGAAGTTGCATAACCTGAAGAAGCTGAAGCCAATGAGAAGCACATAAAGGATATGATTAGGGGACAAAGGATTATTGCTAACTCCATCAAGGGTCACTTGATCCCTCAAGTGTCATCCAAGAAAAATCCAAAAGAAATGTTTGATTCCCTATCCATAATTTATTAGGGAAGGAACATTAACAGAAAGTTGAATCTAAGATCTCAACTGAAGAGCACCAAGATGAGTCCTAGAGAATCCATCCAAGATTACTTCATGAGGGTTTCTCATATCAAAGAGAAACTAGAAGCTATTGGAGATAAGCTTGATGAAAATTAAATGGTTATGACCGCTCTCAATGGTCTCACTAGACCCTGGGAGTCCTTCATTTAGATGATGTGTGCCAGAAAAGAAAGCATGAAATTTGATGTGGTATCGAAAGACTGCATTCAAGAGGAGACTAGAGTGGAAAATATAGAATCCTTACTAAGAGAAGATGATCAAGCCATAGCCACCCATGCCAAAAGAGGAAGAGGCCAATTTAATTTCAAGAGAATAAATTTCAAGGAGTCTTAACCTCCCAGAAGAATTCAAAGGGTAAGAGAAAATCCTCCCATTGGAGACTGTTCTGATTTTGAATGTTTTCATTGTAATAATATAGGACACATTGCTCGAAATTGTCTTATGAGGAGGAAATAATATAGGAAATTAATCAGCAACAACAAAATACATCATGCTCATCTATCAGAAGATGAAGAAGAAGAAGAAGAAGAAGAAGGACCTCCAAGAAAACAAGCAAAATAAGAAGATGCAGAAGAGTATGTGCTATTCTCTGTACTCTCTGGATCTATAACTCTTGGAGAAGACACTTGGATTATTGATAGTGGTGCTTCAAAGCACATGACAGGACAAAACAAAAATCTGTCCAAACTTGAAGAAAAAAGCTCTCCTCAGAAAGTATCCCTAGGAGATGACTATCAATATCCGATCAAAGGAGTTGGTGAAGCAAGTTACAAACTTGATTAAGGTAATCCCCTAAAGATGAAATATGTATTATATGTACCTGGTATAAGGAAGAATTTATTTTCTATCTCAGATTTAGATAAGAAATGATTCAGAGTTGCTTTCATAGATGTCCAAGTACTCATGTGTCCCAAAGGAAAGAATATTGAAGATGCAATCATTATTGGTGAAGAAGAAGGAGGCTTGTATAAACTCAAGGGGCACTCAGAAACACACCTTGTGCATGAGTCCACTGACCCTAGTGAACTATGGCATAGAAGGTTTGCCCGCATTAATTACAAGGCTCTACCTCATTTGAACAAAGTAGTGACAGGATTACCAGACATGAAGATCAAGCATGAAGGCATTTGCAAAGGATGTACGAAGGGAAAGAACATCAAGAATCCATTTCCAAAAAGTGATACAAAGACAAAAGGTGCATTGGAATTGATTCATTCAGATGTATGTGGTCCAACGTCTTCGACATCCTTAAGTGTCTTTGAATATTATATCACATTTATTGATGACTTTTCAAGAAATACATGGATATACTTCTTGAAAGCAAAGAGTGAAGTGTTTGAAAAATTCAAGGAGTTCAATTCCTTGATAGAGAATCTTTCAGACAAGAAAATAAAGACACTTTGATTAGACAATGGCAGAGAGTATACCTCAAAAGGGTTTGAATATTTTTGCAAAGATGCTGGAATCAAGAGGGAACTAACTACTCCGTACAATCCTCAACTTAATGGGGTTGTAGAAAGAAAGAACAGAACCATCATGGAGGCAGTGAAGACAATGATATATGATCAAGATCTTCCAATGCATCTATGGGTAGAGGTGTCAAGAACTACTGTATATGTACATAATAGAATATCTCATAGTGCTCTTGGGTTCAAGACTCTAGAAGATATGTTCACGGGAAAGAATCCTGATGTAAGTCACCTCAAGATATTTGGTTGTCCAGTATATATATTCATATACCAAAAGAGAAAAGAACCAAGTTGGACCCTTCCAGAAAGAAGGGGATTGTATTGAGAATTTCTCCTCACTAGAGGGGTAGGAATGGCTCCCTTGTGCCTATAGGGCACAAGGGTAGGTTCCTACCCTTAGAAAACAGTAAAAAACGGAAGTAAAAATGACAGTAAACAGAGTTGCGAATTGAAACTAAGCTAATCTAAGCAAGACTAAGTAAATGGAAGCTATTGTAAACTGAATCTAATAGCTAATGACAGAAAAATAAAAGAGAGGCAGCCCTTGTGAACCCCTCCGCACACAATGGGTTAGGGTTCCGCCTCCAAACCTGCAAAACAAACCTAAGCTACTAAACCTGCAAACAATGTCAATGAAAACCTACAAATAGAGATGGGGGTTAGCAAATAAAAATAAATGAAACAAGCACAAATAGAAATTATACCTCACTTAGGTGGAAATGGGCCACCATGCCCTAGCTCATGGGAGCACCTCTTTCTTGGTTGGGAAGCAATGGCTTGGAGAAATGGAAATGGACGAGAGGGAGAGTGGGTGGTTAGAGACCAAGAGGTCTCAAAGCATCCACGGACAACATAACAATAGTTAAGTGAGGAGTGTTTTGAGAGTGACCCCCCACCCTCCTTTTATAGTTTTTCCAAGGGTTTTTAGGGTTTTAAGCCCTTGGTAAGGGCTTTAGCCCCTTTTTTGGGCCTTTAGCCCCTTCCGCCCTAACTTTAGCCCCTTTCATGGTTTTAGACCCTTTTTTAGGGCTTTAGCTCTTGGCAGTCTATTTTGGGCTCTTTTTTGGGGTTTTTAGCCCTTTTCTTCATCCTTGGGCTCTTTTGGAGGTGTGGGGGTCAAATGGAAGGTCACAGAAGGTCTTATGGAGTGAAATGAGTGTTGTAAGGTGGTGTCCTTGGGTGGTGTAGTCCATTGAGAGCTATGTGGGGGGTTTTTGGGTTAACAGATTGCCCCCTGATGTGTGAGGGTAGGAGCTCAATGTATGGTTGACGTACATCATAGGATTTGTTGTTGAGAGGTGGTGCTTCCGAGGCTAGGGCATGGTGGATTTTGGTTTTGTATTAATTTGGTTCCCATCAATGGGTGAGATACAATAAATGTGTGACATGTATATGGATGAGGAGGGCATTCCCATGCTCATGACAATGTCAAAAGAATCATTTGATCTATGCTATAAAATACAAGAGCCGATCATATACAACTGTTGTTACAATGATGGTTTCCTCTCATGTGAGGATGAATCCAATACTGATCTGGTACATTGGACCCATGGCATTCTCATGGAATGCTATATCTTCATGACTGATGTTCTACTGGATCTAGAACAGTACATATCTGTATGGACTCACTGATTGGGAGTCAGAGTCTTTGTGGTACAGGTATGCTGCATCAATCATAAAGGTATATCGAAGCACTGCCGATGCTTCTGAACACTATCTCCAATGCAACCCAAAAATCACAAGGGACATAACCTATTTAGGTCCCTCAAGTGGACTCACCAATGTGCTAGAGTTGGGTGACATCCATGGTCTTCGACCAAGTACTGTGTGGAACAAAACCTGTACGAATCTCAACGGTGTGATGATGGAGTTGAAGTCAAGCACGTGAGAAACAACCATCCCAAGAGGCGTTAAGGACTTGTCTCAAGTGGTCCAAGGAAGTCATCAATGATGTCAATGAAACCAAGGTACAGGGACCTCTGGGTCTATCCTCTGGAATATGTGTGTTGGCATTGACAGAGGGAGACCTGCCCCTGGTTAAGGTGATGATGTTTCCTTTACCAATATCACGAGGGATAATCGAAAGGTGTGAAGCAATCTGTGGACTGACTCACTGAATTGGGGGGGAGGGGAGGGAAGGGAAAAACTGAACAGGGGCAGGGGGGGAGTAGGAGACTCAAAATTCCTTTGTTCAGAGTATGACAGTAGGGCAGACTAGGCAGTGAATGAAACTAACTAAAGGGAATGGGATCATAGTTGTAATACCAGGAATGTCACTGCAGATGGGAAATACTTGGAGGCGGAGGACACTTTTGATACTAATGGGATCCAAGGAAGACACATTGCAGATTACTTTAAACAAAGGTGACCCAATGTGGGGATGCTGCCAAACTATTTTCTGTGGGGTGGTGTCTAGGGACACCGTTGTGGTATGATCTCGTGGATTTTTAGCGAGCCCAAGAAGGTAAATGCTTGATGGTGCTTTCAATTTTAGAGAGTCTAAAAGCACGAAGAAGACTCCAGTGGGGGATATTTTTCATTGGTATTCTCCTATGCCCAAAAAAGGATAAAAGTATACATAGGAGAGCTCTCCCATCCTGGAGGGGATGAGAGACTTCTTTACCGTTGGTAGTCCAATCAGGATGAAAAAGGTTAAACCTATACTGACTAGATGGTCATTCAAATACTTTTACGAGCATGAATGAAACCAAGTTTGCTCGGTGATCTTTTCTTATTGAAATGGCTGGAAAAGAGCTTAACAACAACCGGTGGTGAGATTTTTCATCAAGTGCGGCCCCTCTGCCCAAGAAAGCACAAAAGTATGTAGAGCGGAACGGTCTTGGCTTGAGTGTGCCAAGGAGGTCCTTTTCATGGAATGGTCTACATGGTTCGCAAAAGGAGGTAAATGAGATGATGTAGACACCCTTTCCTATATTTTAGTGAGTGGGAAAGGAAGTAGTTGTGCTTGGTGATATTCTCATTGTTTTAAGGAGTTAGAAAAGAGCTTAAACGAAACTCCAATGTGGTCAACCGACTATGGTGGCACGAGCGGTGCCCCATGTTGGGATGGTGGATAGAGGTCCAAAGGTCATCCACACAGTATGGATGGAGTAGAAGGCTCTCAAACATACCAATACATGCGTGGGATAGATCACGGCAGAGGCCTATGAAACGGTGCGGCAGAGGCATGCAAACCAAGGTGGCTCTCGGAAAGAGGCCAGGAGAGCATGTGTGTGTGTTAATGTGGACAGACTTGACCACATGCGATGTAAGTACAAGTCCGGAGGCATTTATATGCCAAATACATGCAAGGAAAGAAATTGTTTTGTGGACAGTGGTCTAGAGGTCCGCGTAAGGTGCAGTGGAAAGAAAAGACAATCTATGTGTTAGAAATACAAAATAAAAGCTAAAATTACATTCCTAAATGGGAAGCGGCTTGAGGACACTTCTATGTCAAATACATGGAGGAAAAACAAAGGGTTTTGTGGACGATGGTCCAAAGATGTTTGCGTAAGGTGTGGTGGAAAAAGACAATTATAAATACAAAAGGTAAAACTATGATACAATCCTTAATGGGAGGCGTCCTGATCGCTTGTATGAGTAGGGGTCAGGCAATGTGATACAAGTACCGGTCCGTAGACACTCGCATCATTATGTCATGGCTCATGAGTGGAGGTGACTTGTGGGAGGTGGTCCCGAAATTGATTTACAAAATGTGAGACAATGGTCTCATAAAGAAATGAAAATTTGATCCCGGAGGTGTGAGAGGTGTCTCGAACAGGTTCCAGGTCACTTTTGACTCGCAACTGATGGTGCTGCCTTTAATTTTTTGTTGAAAAACATTGAAAAACAAGAAAAAGGAAATGAAGTGACTCATTGGTGATGTTAAGCATGGAATTTCTTGAGGTAGAGCCCATTGCGGGGGTTCTCCAAGAGTTGTCCATCAGAGTCAATGAGGGTGTATGCTCCTTTTTCGAGGAAACGGTGGATGACGTATGGGCCACACCACATTGATTCGAACTTGCCTTTCCCCAATATATGATTGGGTTGGTCGTAGACTAGAACCATATCACCTTCGATGAAGGTGCAAGGGTGGACATGGGAGTCATATTTGATTTTTGATCGTGTTTTTGCTACTTAAATGGCTTGCAGGGCAGCTCGACGGTATTTATGGTTTGCTCGAGTTGGAGGAGCCGTTCTTCTAACGATGAAGTATCAGGAAGGAGTTCCACCGCGAGGTGGAGAGATGGGATTTGACACTCTATATGGAGCACTGATTCAACACCATGTACTAAGCAGAAAGGGGTGAAACCGATTGCAGTTTTTGTAGATTTGCGATAAGCTCATAGGGAAAAGAATAGCATGTGATGCCAATTAGTTTTGTGATTTCCTACCATTCGTTGGAGCATTGTTTTGAAGATTTTTTTGACTGCTTCAACTTGGCCATTGCCTTGAGGGTAGTAGGAGGAAGAGGACTGGTGTTCAAATTTCAACATGGTTGATAATTCAGCCAATGCGGCGTCTTCAAAGTGTGCCCCATGATTGAAGACTAATTATTTGGGGACACCAAACCATGTAATGACATGGTTGAAGAAGAAATGTGCTACGGTTTCGGCTTTGCAATCAAATGTGGGCATGGCTTCGGCCCACTTGGTGAAGTAATCGACTGCCATGATAATGTACTTGTGGCCATTAGCCAAAATGGGGTTGATGGTCATGAAGTTGATTGCCCATTTGCAGAAGGGACCGACTGTGACTACGGGATGTAATGGTGCAGGGGGTGTTCTTTCCTTTAGGGCAAAAAGATGACAGCTGCGGCAATGTTTGACTGCCTCTATGCAATCAGCAAAGATGAAGGGCCAGAAATAGCCGACATGAAGAATCTTTAGGGTGGTGGCTAGTCTTGAAAGGTGACCACCACAGGCTTCGATATGACTATCATTGAGGATGGTCTCGGCCTTGTCATGGGTGAGGCAATGGCGTAGGATGGTATCAATGCCTCAACGATACAGAACATCTCCAACCAGCAAGTAGCGAATGGCTTGATGTTGGATGCGTTGCCTATGTTCACGATTGAAGTGCGTTGGGAACATTTGCATTCATAAGTAGAGAAGGATGTCCCCATACCATGGGTTGTCAGTAGATATGAAGAATAGGAAATCATTAGGGAGATCATCCTTGGGGGGTGATGATGCGGTTAATGGGGGTAGATCGATCATGAGTGTGGCCAGTGCGAGCACCTTTGTGCTTTTTGGAGACAAACTCTAGGTCAAATTCTTAGAGAACGACTACCCACTTGGTTGCTTGACCTTGTAGAAGGCGGCGACTTAAGAGGTACCGCATTGGGTTTGAATTAGCCACTACATGGGTATGGTTGGCAATGATGTAGTGGCGCAATTTTTGAGCCGAGAAGACGATGGCTAGGGCTAGTTTCTCCTCGGGTGAATATCGTAATGGGGGTCCTGTTAGCTTTTGACTAATGTAGTAAATCACGTGCTCTTGGAAAGCATCATCTTCTTGGACCAAGACTCCAACAATGGCGTTTTTTGAGGCCGACACATAAAGGATGAAGTCTCGAGTGAAATTTGGTGGTGTGAGTAATGGTGCAGAAGCCAGGGCTTGTTTGAGTGCCTCGAACGATTCTTGTGCTTGCTGATCCCAAACGAAGGGGATTTTTGTGTGGAGCAGGCAGATGAATCCATAGGATTTTGTTGCATACTATGGCACAAAGCGACGAAGGAAGTTGGCCTTGCCTTGTAGGCTTTGTAGCTGGTGTCGAGTTCTTGGGGGAGGAAGATCAAGGATGGCCTGAACTTTGAGGGGATCAACCGTTATCTCTTTGTGGGAGATGATAAATCTGAGTAAACAACCTGCTGGGACATAGAAAATGCACTTGAGAGGGTTTAGGTGGATGTTGTACTTGCGGCAACGTAAAAAGACTTGCCGCAAGTTGTCTATATGTTGTGCTTGTTTTCATGATCGAGCGGTGAGATCATCGAAGTAGACCAAGATGATGTGGACTAAATCATGGAAACAATATGTCATGGCACGTTGGAAGGTGGCTCCAGCATTTTTGAGGCCAAAGGGCATGACTCGGTAGGTGAATGTGCCCCATGGGGTTGTGAATGCCGTTTTGTAACATTCTTCTCTCTGGATTTGGATCTGGTTGTATCCAGAAAAACTGTCCATGAAGGAGAAGGCCTCATGTCCGATGCATGCATTGATGATCTGGTCGATGAACGGTGTGGGGAAGTTGTCTTTGGGACATGCCCCATTGAGATCATGGAAGTCTGTGCAAATGCGAATGGTACCCTATTTTTTATTCACGGGAACAAGATTAGAAACCCAAGTTGTGTATGTAATGGGATAAATGAATCCGGCTCTGTGCAACTTCTCTACCTCGACTTTCACTGCAACCACTTTGGATGGATGGATGGGTCGTTGCTTTTGGCAGACGGGTGCCACATCAGGCCATGTGTTGATGAGGTGTTCCATGATGGATGGATCTAAGACGAGCATTTTAGTGTACAACCAGGCGAAGATGTCGTAGAACTCTTGGAAGAGGGTGGCGTAGGAATTGACCTCTTCGAGGGAGCAAGATGCCCCCATCATGATCTCTTCAATGATCTCAGAGTTGGTTGAGATGTCGATTTTAATGGTTGGTGAAATGTTCACCATGTTCCCTTCTTCGAAGGCATCTGGTGCTGGGATTGGGTTCTTGAACCAATCAACCTTCCCATGGATGAAATCTTTCGTCTCCACAGAAAACTGGTCGGAATGTAGCACAAGCTCTTCCAGGAGGAAGAACGAGCGATGGTGCATGTCGTCCCAAGGGTATTCCAGGGTGGTCAGAGCTTCAAGGATCTCCTCATCGTTGTTGAAGCAATGAAGTGACAAGTCTGATGGACTGTTGTTGGAGATGGGAATGAAATGGCCAGGGGAACTAGACATCATGTAAATGGACATGGTGTCCGACAAAGGAGGTGGTGGTGGGTGAAATTATTCGATCAAGGTGATCTCAGACTCAAGGGAATGGTGATGGAGGTCAGCAAGAGCCATTCAAAATTCAGGTAAGTCTTGGCAATGGTGGGAGTATTGTCCATACAAGCCACAAAGGGTGCAAGCATGGTTTGTTCTCAATGCCTTGTTCTTTACTACTGGCACAGTTGGGAGTTCAACTGCAGGGATGTTTTCGTTCGTATCCATGGCATCCAGATGCGCATGGATCATTGGGATTTCAGGGCAATTCTGAGTTGGATGGCCCTGTTTTTCATAGACGACACAAGGTGGGACTGGTCATGGTTCTATGGTGGATTTGGTGTTCTTTCCCCTTGCTTTTTTGGGTTGGGGTGGTTCAGGTGTGGGTGCAGCGGTTGGCTTGTGCGGAGCGAGTGGGGGGTGAGTCTCAACTGCAATAGGTTGCACCGGAGTTAACACAACCTGGGGCATTTCTGGTTGAGCTAGTGGATCTAGATACCACACTGGGATCCCCAACGTAAAGTTGGGTAGGATTAAGGTGGCCATAACCAGATTTCTCATGACACCAGGTGGGGGAAAGAGGAAGGGAATTGTATGGACCAGATATGAACCCACATAACTCCTAGCTGGTTGCATGTGGGAGTGAGGTTGTGGTTGTAACTATGTGTAATGCTGCTGCTGTGGGTGATGCTATGGATGCTGTTGTTGTTTGGGTGTAGTGGTGCTTGATGAGACCATGCACAAGTCCATAGTTTGCTTTTGTGTCGGTGGTGGTGACACTAACGAGAAAGGAGTTGTCATGGTGGGATTGGTAAACAACCTAGGGCCCACATTCAATGGTGGGGAATCTGGTGTGTTTTCAATCACAGTGTTGGTTGCATGGATAGCGTTAGCATGTGCAGTCTCCCATTACAGCTCAGTGGTGGTGACGGTAGGGATAACATTGGCAGGCACTGTTAAGCCTTGTGGATCATGGTAGGTGATCTAGTCAACCATCACAATCTTCCCTTCATGGGGGAACATCATGAGGTAGAAGACAGTTGATGCGACGGCTCACATGGAATACATGTAACTCCTCCCAAGGAGGAGGTTGTAATCCAGTTGAGCATTGACGACTTCGATGTCGATCATGACTATCTTCCTAGCTAACTTGATGGGGACATGGGGGAGGATTACCTGGGCTTTAGTGGGGTGTGCATCATAATCCTGTAGAGTCATGGAGGATGGTTGTAGAATCAGTGATCCAAGCTTCTTCCAAACCAAGGTAGACATGACGCACATGGATGCCCCCTCATCCACTATGCATCGGTCCACAACCAAGTTTCGGATGGATACCGGGATTTGGAAGGCGATAGTGGAGGGCATGCGCGGCTCTCCATTCTCTATATCAAATGTGATTAGCTTGGAATCAGAGGGGTCTATTGCCCCTAGAGTAGCTAGGTCTATTTCCCCTAGAGTAGCTAGTAGGGATTTCCACTATGTTGGGCATGTTTTATGTACCTCAAGAGAGGACACGATGGTTGGTGTTTGGGCCAAATCGTCCACAATGCTATAGCTGACTGCAGATCTAGCTGTGGTGTTATTGGAAATTTTGCGTATAGGGGGGTGTGGGAATAGGGGTAACTGGAGAGGTAGGTTGGCTGTATTAGATGTGGATGCTACTGATGAGTCAACATGTTCGGTGGTGGTATCGTACTGATTTCATCTAGTCTATAAGTTGACCTCTTCAGTGGTCATGGTCATCAGGTGGTGCCCCCGGAGCATTGGGATTGGCGTGGGGAGGGGGAGCGGTTGCCACCAATCCTTAGACTGGTAGTGGGTTTTGAAGCACCATGGGAGGAGGTCCTTGTGGTGCCTGGTTGGGTTGGGCTTGGGTGGGGGCATTGGCGGCCTGTTGGGCCTCATTTTGAATGGCTTTCTCAGTGCAAGCCATGAAGGGACACTCAAATGTGTAATTCCCATAAAAATCACAGAGTGTACAAGGTTGGTTTGTGCACAACGGTGCATTGCGTCTTGGTGCATTTTTCCTTGGGGGTTTTGGGCTGGCCGGTTAGCCGCGACATTATTGGGAGGGTTCGATTGCTGACCACCTCCCTGTGGTTGGTTATTTCCTTGGTTGTAGGGTTGATTGTTTCTATCTTGCCCTTGTTGATTGTTGGGGGCAGGTTGGTTGGGACAGTTTTGTTGTGCAAACACTTGTCCCAATGGAACGGGTGGAGCGAGGGAGGGGGCTTGGACTTGTTGCATTGGTGGTGCATATTATATTTGTAGGGGTGGTGGTGTCACAAATGTGGGCATTTTCCCCACATATTGTTGTGTTGGCCAAGCCATGGCCTGAGCCTGCTGCGGTGGCGCAGGTTGAGCATAAGAGGTTGTTGTTCTGGACTGAGACATCATTCTAGTAGAGTCTGGAGCTTGGTTTTGATAAGCAACGTTAGCCGTGTTGCTTGGTTGCAGTGCCATGACAAGTGGTGTTGGTCGAGGCTATGGTTGTTGGGAGACTAACCCTATGATGCCATTCGTAGCATGGGATGCCCCCGGTGTGTCACGGTAAGAGGTACTTGGACGGGGATCATCTAAAATGACAGTGTACAAGTATCCCGACTGGGTGTAAATGAGATCAAACTATTGGGACTTCAATATGGCCTCTTTTTTAGATTGGGGACGTTCAAATGCGGTGTCCTTTGCGATGGGTGGGAGAAAAGTCTTTAGGAACCAATCCAAGAAGATCTTGTCATCAAGTTGGATCTTACACAAGATGCGATGCCGCCGCCACTCATGGATATGGTTAGTGATGTGGGTGGCAGTGTTTTGGTGACAGGATAGGAGGATATCCGCCCGCTCGTCATATCTGACAGGGAGTTGGAAATACTATAGGAACATGAAGGCTAGGGAGTTGAAGTTGAGGTACTTGGCTTGTGGCAGATCAATGTACCATTTGGCCGCGACACCTTTGAGGGTGCGTTGGAATAGCCTCAGCCTGATGGAGTCTTCTACGATGTGATTGGATGAGCACCATAGATGGAATGTAATTATATGATTTTGGGGACATTCCTCGGCTTTACTGTCAAACTTTGGGATGTCTGATGGAAACTTCATTGGAAAAGGTGGCCAGAAAGCTTGGTGGAGGATGGGATCATTTGTTAATCTAGCCAATTCAGGAAATTTTAGACAAGCCATGAAGGGTATATTTGACCCCAAGTTGATGTGGGATGGGGCCACAATGGGGGTGGGGTTTGCAGGTGCATAGTGCATCTGTACAGTTGGGGGTGCTTAAGGTGGTACCATGGCAGATGGGCCAATTCCCCCAAGTATTATGGGTGGGATGGAGTGGCGGGGGAATTTCCCCCATGAATGGAGGTAGGGGAAATGTGGGTGGTTGATGCACTACCCCCCTGTCTGGAAGGGGGGACAATGTGTGTGGAGGGGCCACTGCCCCCATGTGTTACCACTGGGCTAGCTTGGCTGGTCACTATTGGTGGTGGCAATTGGCTAATGACAATATGCATGACTGTGCTTAGGCTTTTTGCCACGTTGTGGGTGACAGGTTGTGATGTGGACATGGGTCCACTTGCTAAGGTTAGGATGGAAAATGGATCCGGGTTTGTAGTAGCCATGGGGCTAGATGGTGCGGTGTGAAGGTCTGGTTCAGACTGATATGGGTTTCAATCAGAATCAGAGGCTGTGTAGCCCTCTGATGGTGTAGTATATCACTGAGAATGGCTACGATGGTGCCAACTGAGTGTTCCAAATGGTGGTGGTTCTCCTCTTAGGCGTGAGGAAGATCGCGGAGGATCAATTTTGTTTGCTTGTGTGTATGAAACTGGTGGTTATAAAATTTGGACCCCAGTTTCAATGGCTTCCTATTGGCTGAAGGTGGTCTCTCAGCCACCAAGACTGCCAGAAGACAGTGTTTGGCTTGTTCCTCACGGGTGACTTTACTCAATCGGAAGGGGTCGTTGCCTATTTTTCCTGGCAATTCTTCTCAATGGCCAGCTACTTTGGGGTTCTTGTGGTACTCCTCACAATGAGTTTCTGGGAAAAGCCCAAGTACTTCCCACAGTTGAAGCAGTCAAGGACTTATGTCCTCAAAGATTGCAGAATTGATTGAACTTAGTGTAAATTTGGTAAATTTTAAGGCTTACTCAGCGTCATGAACTGAGCTGGGTTAATTAGTTGGTATGGTGTGATGGTTTGCTTGTTTGTTCTAGTATTTGGTTTGCAATATGGTTTATGAATTCATGGTAGAGTTCACATCATGGTTTTGTATGCAAACATAAATAGAAATTTGTAAGAAAATATGGTGATTGACCCTGAATTGTTGGCCTAACTAAGTGTCTACCTCTCAGTGGTATTCTTCTTCCACCAAGAGAAGGTGCTGGGCTCTCAACACAAAGGGACTTAGCCCATCCATATATCCTCAGGTCACCTCCCAAGTGCTAGGTTGGTCAAGTAGGGAGGACGCTTAGTGCCGTGAGAATCCCTCCTTCTCTACCCCCCGTACCTTCCAGGTCACCGGGTTTTAGTGGTTTGGAAAAAATACCATGGAGAGCCTAGATCTATACGAGCTTTTCCCTTCGTCGTATCCCAGAATACCCCAAAGGGTGATGAATGGGTAGAGGAGGAAGGGGGCATCAAGATGGTTAATTTTATGTTACTTTTAGTTAGGCTAATTCATTTTATTAAACCTTAGTGATTGATTTAGCATATACACATTTGTTCATTGATTTACTTGCAAAAAATGAAAACTGGAATTAAAAGAGACCTGTAATGGAGGACAGACGCAGCTGGGCTGCACTGAAATTCCTCTGAAACTGAAAATTGCTACTAATTAAACTCAAAAAAAACTTCTGTGTGACAAGCCGCACCTTTTTGACTAAATCCTATGAGGGGGCCGCGAGATTTTTCCAGAATTGAGTGAAGGGGTCGCACAAAATGCCAAAATAGCTACAACTTGAGCTCTTGGGCTGAAGTCATGCATTTCTAAGGATTAAGTGCACCTTAGGTGCACCTGTCTACCAATTAAGTGTGCCTTGCCTCACCTTTTCCCTCGATAAGAGCGACCTGCTCCGGAAAGGGGTATTTTGGTGTTGCAGGGTCAGATCTGACCAACAGTAACTAGTACTGGGGTTAGTCTGACTCAGCTCAGCCTAGTAGAGGCTTTGAAACTTACAGAAACAAGAAATAAAGTGTATTTAAATAGATCTAAACTAACATTTCTGAAAACTAGGGTAAAAACTGAAAAACTTGACAATTTGAAATTTGTGGCCCAAGGATCCTGTGGGATCGACCCAGGGGAGTCGCCAAAGCTGTAGTGAGAATTTATCCTCACTACAGGGGTAAGAATGGCTCCCTTGTGCCTATATGGAACAAGGTTAGGTTCCTACCCTTAGAAAATAGTAAAAAATGGAAGTAAAAGTGACAGTAAACAGAGCTGGGAATTGAATCTAAGCTAATATAAGCAAGACTAAGTAAATGGTAGCTACTGTAAACTGAATCTACTAGTTAATGACAAAAAAATAAAAGAGAGGCAGCCCTTGTGAACCCCTCTGCACACAATGGGTTAGGGTTCCTCCTCCAAACCTGCAAAACAAACCTAAGCTACTAAACCTGCAAACAATGTCAATGAAAACTTGCAAATAGAGATGGGGGTTAGCAAATAAAAATAAATGAAATAAGCACAAATATAAATTATACATCACTTAGGTGGAAAAGGGCCACCATTCCCTAGCACATGGGAGCACCTCTCTCTTGGTTGGAAAGCAATGTCTTGGAGAAATGGAGATGGAGGAGAGGGAGAGTGGGTGGTTTGAGAGCAAGAGGTCTCAAAGCATCCATGGGAAACATAACAATAGGCAAGTGAGGAGTGTTTTGAGAGTGACCCCCCACCCTCCTTTTATAGTTTTTCCAAGGGTTTTTAGGGTTTTAAGCCCTTGGTGAGGGATTTAGCCCCTTTTTTGGGCCTTTATCCCCTTCCGCCCCTTCCGCCCTAAGTTTAGCCCCTTTTTGAGGGCTTTAGCTCCTAGGGGTCTATTTTGGGCTCTTGTTTGGGGTTTTTAGCCCCTTTTCTTCATCCTTAGGTTCTTTTGGAGGTGTGGGGGTCAAATGGAAGGTCATGGAAGGTCTTATGGAGTGAAATGAGTGTTGTGAGGTGGTGTCCTTGGGTGGTGTAGGCCATTGAGAGCTATGTGGGATATTTTTGGGTTAACAGGGTTATTTGTTGGATATTGTGAAGTATCCAAAGCATTTAGAATCTACATTCCTAGATTCCATCACATGGAAATCAGTCGAGATGTGACATTCAATGAAGAGGAAGCCCTCAAGATATCCAGGAAGGGCCAACATGAAGAAATGTATGAAGAAGAGACAGCTCCCATAAATAAAGAAACTACATGTCTCCCTGAAGATGAAGCTCTTGAAGAACATGACATAGCAGAGCCACAAGAACCTCCCATGATGGAGATATCAAGAAAGAGAAAGCTTGCTTGGATAAGAGAAATTATACGAGAGGAAGGAAGACATGGAGCTCCTGAGGGCTCCATAAGGGAAAGAAATAAACCTAATAATTTTCCCAACTATGTAGCCTTGATGTGTGATCTTGTAGATCAAGAACCTACAAACTATGAAGAAGTAGTACAGAAGAAAGAATGGGTAGAATCAATGACTAAAGAATACCAGTCAATAATGAAGAATGGTGTATGGGATATAGTTCCCAAACCAAAAGGAAAGAATATAGTATCCTCCAAATGGATATACAAAATAAAGCATGCAGCTGACAGAATTATCGAGAAGTATAAAGCAAGATTTGTGGCCAAAGGTTTCTCTCAAAAAGAGGGAATTGATTATGAAGAGACATTTGCCCCAGTAGAATGGTATACTTAGATTAGAGCTATCATGGCACTTGCATCCATGATGAAGTGGGACTTACATGAGATGGATGTGAAAACAAATTTTATGAATGGTGTGATCGAAGAAGAAGTATACATAGAACAACCACAAGGATTTGAAGTTGAAGAAGGCCTTGTATGGTCTTAAACAAGCTCCTCAAGCTTGGTATCAGAGGATAGATAGTTTCTTTTCAAGCATGGGATTTACCAAGAGTAAAGTTGATCCAAACCTTTACCTCAAGGTTGTAGAAGATGAACCTGTCATCCTACTACTATATGTGGATGAATTATTATTGATAGGGAATGAGAAATAGATTATGGAAAGTAAGAAGAAACTAGCAGAAGAATTTGAGATGAAAGACCTTGGGTTAATGCATTATTTCCTAGGTCTAGAAGTATGGCAAAGTTCAGAAGGAATCTTTCTCAACCAGGGAAAGTATGTCATAGAGATATTGAAAAGATTCAATATGTTGGAATGGAAATCCTTGGACAAACCCATGTATTCCATCCTGAAGTTGTTAACTGATGACTCATCAGAGTTAGTGGATGTGACTCATTATAGATAGATCATTGGGTCATTGATGTACTTAACAAATACTAGACCAGAAATTTGTTTTGCTATGAACAGCTTAAGTCAATATCTAGTTCAACCTATACGGGTTCACTTGGTAGTTGCAAAACATGTGATGAGATATTTGAAAGGGAATATAGACTTTAGTCTATAATATGATAATAGCCATGAGTATAGATTGTATGGCTATAAAGATATAGATTGGGCCGAAAGTGTCTCAGACAGAAAAATCACATCAAGTGGATGTTATAGTCTGGGATCTGCTATGATTTCATGGTTTAGCAGAAAGCAATCCAGTGTTGCTCTAAGCATAGCTGAAGCAGAATATATAGAAGTTTGATCTGCTAGTTGTGAAGCCATATGGCTTCGAAAGATGATGTCAGGATTATTCAACCTAGATTTGGACACTACCATGATTCTATGTGACAACCAAAGTTGTATAAAGATGACAGAGAACCCTGTGTTCCATGATAGATCAAAGCACATAGAAATTAGGTATTTCTACATTCAAGATATGATGCAGAAAGAAGACATAAAGTTTCAATATGTGAGTACTGATGAACAAGTTGTTGATGTGTTGACAAAGCCTCTGTCCTGAGTAAATTTCGAACACTTTCGAGACAAGCTTGGTGTGGTTTGGAAAGAGCTTCCCCAAAAGGGGGAGTAGTGATGTTGTAGTGGGATTGTATCATCCCTGGGCACTTTCCCTAAAGTGATCTGGTGACCTCGGTCCTCAAGAATGAAGAGGGATTGTATCACCCTGAGACATATGTCCAGAAGTGATCTGGTGAGCTCGGTCATTGAGAATGTGGTAGGATTGTATCATCCTTGAACTTCGGTTCAGAACGGATCCGGTGAACTTCGGTCATCGAGAAGGTGGCAGGATTGTATCATCCTTGAAATTTGGTTCAGAATGGATATGATGACTTTGGTACTCAAGAACGTGGTAGGATTAATCATCCTTAGACTTGATCACGTAATTACGAAAGAAAGGATCGTCTTAAATGTTGATGTAAGTGGACTTGATCTCGTAATTTGGAAAGGAAGGATATTATTAACTGTTGATGTAAGTGGACTTGATCCCATAATTCTGAAAGGAAGGATTGTCTTAAATGTTGATGCAAGTGGACTTGATCTCGTAATTCCAAAAGGAAGGATCTTCTTAAATGCTGATGTAAGTGGACTTGATCCCGTAATTCTGAAAGGAAAGATCGTCTTAAATGTTGATGTAAGTGGACTTGATCCTGTAATTCCAAAAGGAAGGATCCTCTTAAATGTTGATGTAAGTGGACTTGATCCTGTAATTCCGAAAGGAAGGATCGTCTTAAATGTTAATGTAAGTGGAATTGATCCCATAATTCCAAAAGGAGGGATCATCTTAAATGTTGATATAAGTGGACTTGATATTGTATTCCAAAGGAATGATCATCATGTGTATGTATGTGTTAGTTGTGATCAGTATTGGTAGCTCCGCAAAGACTTGATCCTGTAATTATGAAAGGAAGGATCGTCTGAGTACCACAGATGTGTTGTCCATGATCCTGTAATTCCGAAAGGAAGGATCATGTTGGTTGTTGTTACACCTACTATAGATGATGTTAGTCCAGCCTTGATGTTTTGATGATGATGTTTCTGATCGAAATATCAGAGTGTGATGATGATGATGTTTCTTATCGAAAGATCAGAGTATGACGATGATGATGTTTCTGATCAAAAGACTAGAGAATGATGATGATGATGTTTCTGATCGAAAGATCAGAGTGTGATGATGATGATGTTTTTGTTTCTGATCGAAAGATTAGAGTGTGATGATGATGATGTTTCTGATAGAAATATTAGAGTATGATGCTGAAAATGTTGTTGCTGATCGAAAGGTCAAAGTGCTAAAGATGTTGATGCTAATCGAAAGGTCAAAAATTTGTTGTCGTTGAAGATTGAAGATGAAGACTATATGATGTTGAAAAGATTCCAATGATTTATAGATGTGTTACCCTGATGATGTTGATGATGTCCTCTATCTCTCTTCTACTATTGTTGTTGTTGACGTTGTTATAGAATACCCTTCTTGTTAAGGGGGAGTGTTGAAATATTGTAACTTCGAAGAATATTCTATATGTATCTTTTTGTGGTCCCCGATGGTCCTACCAGAAGAACCACTTGAATTGCTTTGTACCCCGATACTTATAATTGGAATAATTAATAAGAGTCATGAGGTAGTCCCCTCTAATTGTAAAGGTGGGTCATTAGCACCCCAGTGTGGTTACTTGATCCTACATGTGTAACTCGATCCTACATGATTAACTCGATCCTGCATGTCGGATTTAATTATTAAAGTGAATGGATGAATATAAATAGAGGTGTGTCTCTCCTCATTTGGAACACACTCTCACTTGTGTAGCGAATTAGTGGAGGAGAGAGAAGTAGCTGGAGAAGGAGGAGGATCAATATTTGATCTCCCTTTTGGTTTTACCTTTTATCTTTTGGGGCATCTATATTGAGGAATCTTTTGTTGGGTTTTTCCCTTTAGGGTTTTCCTAGGATAAATCTGTTTTGTTCTTGTGATACTATTTCTTTCAGTGATCTTGTTTATATGATTTTGCTATGAAAATGAAATGAAATGATGATGTTTTAGCTAAGCATACGAAATTTTAACAATTGAGAGGGTCAGTTACAAAATCATAAAGTGTAGAAAAGTTACCATAAGCAAAAGAATGAAAATTTGGCATAAGGAGGGTGTAGTTTCAAATTTGAATGAAAGGTTGTTCACAGGGAAACATATCTCTTGTATCACACATGATATTTTATCAAGGAATGCGCACCATGTGGTTGGGGTTAGGGTTTAGCAAGTGGTAACTTGCTCAAAACGTTATTGCCTTTGTCAACAAGTCACTGAGGGTCTGTTTAAATATAATTTGAGCTCCATTGCTCAGTTTGGTTGATTATTATTTTAGTTTTGATGAAGCTAAGGCTTCCTTACTGAGTGATATTCCTCATTCTCTTAGGATATGCACCCCAAGCCCCTTTTCCCAACTCTTCTCCTTCCACTTTTCTATCTTATTGCAGGTGTCTTTTAGTTAAGGAGGATCTCATCAAGTTTAGTTCAACTTATATAGCTGATATATAATAATTTTTATCTATATATGACAAAAAGGTTCTGTCTCATAGATATTTCATGTTAAAATGCTCATGAGAAGAGATTTATGTGCCCAATCTAGTGGTTTTTTGACAATTTAATGTAATCATAATAAAATAATGTCCATGGAACAAGTATTAGATGATCTGATGTGCTATAAAATTATATATTAGTCTTGGTAATACTTTATTAGCAGGTCTGAATTAAATCTGGTTCTAAAATCATCAATTTATGCATACCCTTCCTAGTTAACTCGGAAAATTCTACTAGTTTCACAATTTTCTTCATTGTGGAAGTTTTATGCATTCAAATTCCATTTTGAATGTGGATTTAGGAATTTAACACACCCCAGTACCTACACCATCACTAAGGCAATAAATTTTTTTAGGTCGTACCATTTTTGAACAACCAACTTTGTTCAGGGTCTCCTCGAGCCAAAACTACTAGTTTTGCCCAAATCACTCCATATATGTTCATGAATTTATGAAAACTCATTTTATTCTTATTACCTATCTGATACGACCTATGAAAATTTCAAAAAACCCTAGTTGAATGGACGTGAAGGTTTTTCTTTGTTGCACGGTTGGGTGACCCATAAGTGTGGAAATAGGTCTCAGCAGAGCTGATTCTAAAACCTAAATGGTCCCTAATTTACATGTTATAGGGAATTTCCATTATCTATCCTAAATTTTCCTTGGTCTCTTCCTTAACCCTCTTCCATATTCCACAACTTTGTAGTAAACCACAAATTTTCCCTTGCATCTTAAGTGGCTAATGTCACTGCAAAACTATGATTGCACATTATTTATCCTAAAGTTTGCCAACTAGAATTCAAATAAGAAGGGTTTAGGCACCTCAGAATATGAAGATTGTTTTTTGTTAATTTTTGGATAACAATAAAAAACCAAGAATGCAAAATCATATACAGAGGAATAAATAATCTGAAAACATCAGATAATGTATGTATAAGGACAAGATATAAAAGAAAGAATAACTGCTCAAGGATAGGAGATAGGTTCAAATAATAAGTGATACAAAGAGGAAAAAAATAGTTTTACATTCACTTCATAATATACAATTCAGGCGTTCAAAAATACATTTCAAACATGTTTATGCAATAATATTCATTTTCCAACATAGACATTCATATAGAAAACATCCATATAAATAAAAAGTGCAGACAAAAGTTAAAACAAAATCACAGAACATTAAAAGAATATATAGTTTTAAACCTAGCTCCTGTAGATAATAGAGTCATTCATTCTAGAAAATAATTCCTTACACAACCATATAAATGTCGAACTGTACACAGGTTCCATGCATATGTTGACCCTCATGTGTCTCCTTTTGTTCAAACAAAATTTTACAATATATAGGAAAAGGTAAAACCAAAAAGATTGTTTCTAAATCCACCTTTTTAGGATTAAACTTCCAAAAATAGAAAAGTATCAAACTTAAAAGATCTAATTAACTGAATATGACATGTGTCAAATCTATACTAACTTAATCATCACATCGAAGTCTCCTAATAGCTTCAACCAGTCCAACCCGCCCATCCAATGCATGTGCCTTCTTTTGTAACCGATTGTATTCCATTTGAACTTGAGTTATCCTTTCCTCAATCTCCTTCTTTTCTCTGATAATATGAATGTTCTATTCCTATGCTATCTTCCTCCTTTTTACTGCTTCCGCCACCTGTGACAACTGTGAATACTTTTTATTAATCTCTTGTAGATCTTGTTTCAATGTCTTGTTTGCTTGCAACAATCTATCATTAATTTTATTTATATGCTCATTCTGAAGCTTGAATTGCTCAATTTATTTAATATGATTATCTTTTTCAAATTATCTCATAAGTATACCTGAATTCTCACAAGTTTCATTTGCAATACTGTCTTTTTCCAGATTCTCTTGTTCTTTCGAAGGTTTACCACGTTCAAATTCTGCTAAATCTTTTCCTTTAAGGCCTAAGATTAATTATGCTGTATTCTCCTATAGGTTTTATTCATCATCAAAATGTTTTGGAAAATTTTGGGGAACAAGATATGCCACCCTTTTCAAATTATGCTCAATGTTATCTAGCACCTTACTTAATGTTGCTTCAAAAAACTTTTCCCCTTCATCCTCTTCATCATCTGATGACTCCTGCACTTCTATGACCTGATTATTCTTGATCTTCAAGTTCAACATAACCTTCATATTTAACCTTAGTTTGTTTACAGGGCGATTCTTGGGCCTTAAATAAACTTTAACAAGCTTTGATGAGCTCTCTATAGGAAAAACAAATTTACTACGAGAAGGATTTAACTCGTGGCTTACCCCAATTTCTTTGTCTTCAACCATATATTTTTTACATGTATCAAACTCCTGTAATCCTACATCTTCAAATATACCCTGATCAATCTTTGAAGGTGTCTGAACAGTCATTTATTCTTCAGGAGATTTACCTTTGTGGTGATCTTATATTTCTTTTTCAAAAGGAGATTTTGACATATTAAGTGCCTCTGTTTCAACAGGCGTTTTTAGGGCCTTTTTATTGGTGGGGTTTTGCTATATTTTAGCTTCTTCACATTTCTTAAATTCAACTTTGAAACCTACCCAAAACAAGAAATGAGACCATGATCTCCCATGTTTTTCTAGTTCTTTGGTTATTAACAGTTTAATCAAGCCATTATTGAAAATGTTGTTACTAGAAGAATTAGGATGATTTCGTAGCCTAATGGCCATTTTACTTAAACTCTTTAGAAAGTAATAGGGTAAGTTCAATGTTTTGGTACCTGATATGTGCTAAATAAATATCAAATGATAGAGTTAGATGGTGGAGAAACTCCCCTCACATGTTAAATATCTTTGGATGATATCCAGAACTTCGTGCTATTCTTCAAGTAGAAAGGTCCTTTGAATCCCTATTGAATCCTCGGATGAATAGGTTGATGGAATGGGTTCCAAGGCTCGCAATAGAGGGGGAAAACCCACAATGAAATGCTTCAAAAGGTCCTGCAAAAGGACAGTTATATCCCCAACATGTTTGGTATAGTAATCTCCCACAGATATAAAGGCCTCCATTGACACTTATGGTTTCGATCCTGAAAGGATCTGTTTCCCTATGGAGGAAAACAAAAGTTTCTGAAATCTAAAAATATCTACCTGGAAAGGAAATCTAAACTAATTTTAGCCCACCTTAAAATGATGTCTTTTGATGCATGGATTAACTTGATATGTAAACAGATAAGCATGTTCATCAATTTAACAAAAATGTAGAAGAGATTTAATTACTTATCAACTCAAATTACTACCAATCAATTAAAATTGGCTGATGGTAAGTTAAGGATTTAGAAAAATTCAAGATTAACCTATCACTTGATATGTCAATTAAAAAATTAACATAAAATATAATTGTCTGTAAACCATTTGCAGAAATAGATAAAATCTTTAATTGAATAAACTCTTTTAAAATCCTGATCGTACATAGATCACTAGCAAAGAGAAACCAAAGTTGTAAATAAATGTACTTATGAATTGAATAAGATTAGCAGTAATAGTGAACAATATGAACTGGAAAAATTGATATTTATCAAGGAAACTTGAGTAAATAGATAAAATATATTTAAAATAATAAAATAGTTGTATTAAATGAAGTCTGCAAGAAATTACAAACCCTGAATTAAACAAAGTATCTCCAATCTCCTTAGGTTATTTTGCCCCCTTCAAAATACCCCCCTTAGTACATGAGAAATATACCCTTTGAATAATAATTACAAAGGAATGAATATCCACCAAACTGGGATAATAAAATCCCCATGAATCTAATAGCCGATAAAATCTCGCCATCACACTTAAAACTTTCCATTTCATTTTTAGCCAAATTGTGCCAAATGTGGACAAAAATGTGGATCTTCCCCTCAATAGAAAAAGGTTGTCTTATCAGTTGATCCACATATTCAATACTAATATGGTCAAGCCCTTGAATCTTCTCTTTGGTCTCATCATAGCGACGTTCAACCTACTCAATCATCGATTTTGGAGGAAATGCATTCTCAATAAAATCCATGGTGTGGAAGTGTAATGTTTCCAAGATGTTATCGATAGCATGCCATATCCTTCCACAAATTTCCTATGCTTTCTTAATGGTATCTTTGATCATCTCATTTAGTTCAATCCAAGCATGTAGTACAGTTTCAACCTTCTTCAATTGAAAACTGCTGAGGATAGTAATATATTTTGATCTATCCTTTGTATACCTTTTCTAGTACAGGATATCATCATAAGAATTAGAAGCTTTCTCTCTCTTGGATATCTCGTTCTCAAGGGAAACAAACATTTTTCCAAAAGAAACATGAGTTTCCAAAATGTCATCCAGAGTTCTAAATAATTCAGTTAATAATTCATGATGTTCTTGATTGGTCTTGATAGACAAGTCGTTAAACTTATGCTGGGAAATCTTGGAGAAAGTAGAAGAAGCAACACTTGTAGTTTCATCTTCACATTGTTTTTAAAGTGTAGCAATCCTTTGTGCAATGGTGGCATTTGTGGTCTTTTGATTGTGCAATTCGGCCTAGATAGAAATATTCTTCATTTGTAATTCTTTAAAATTGTCCTCATATGCTTTTACAAGATCAACAACATAAGCCTTATGTTCCCTTTTAGTTATGTCCATCTCTTCCTATAGCTTTCTTATTTATTTCTTTCTTCTATCAAGCTCCCTATTTAGTCTATTAACTACATCAATATTTTCACCTGTAAATGCACCTAAAAATATAGCTGTATCCATTACATATACCTGAGGGTCACCAGACCACTAAGTCTAGATTATTTGATTGGTAACAGATGCTTCCGAACCACCTTGATACCTGGTTCTTTTTTTTTCCTTTCCTAACCACTTCCTTAGCCGACTTGTTGTACAAATAATCCCCAAGAGGGACTACAATATCCTCATCAAATTCAGCCACTGACTCAGTGAATGAGGAAGCCCCAATCACTATTGAAACCAAAAAAAGATGTCTAAGTGATGATGGGAGGAGGTATAGGAATAATAATGTGGGAGGTAGGAAAGGGAGAAGAGATGTTTTGAACAACATCTGGTTCAGAGGTTGATGAGAGGATCGGGATGGAAGCCTAAGAAAGTGGAATGTGAATGTTAGCAGCTGGAAATGATGATGAAGGCATTAAAATTTTCTTAGGAATAAATGATGATGAAATAGTAAATGAAGGTAATTGCAGAGGAATTTTCAAGGACTGAGTCTCTGTGGTAGTAGATTGAAACATGGGAGGTTGGAATGAGATAGCTGGGGTATGAGTAGATGTGAAGGTCAAAGTATGATAAAGTTGAGATACTGAGGGCGATGGGATTTCTCCAGTAGGAAACATAGAGAGAGTTTGGATGGATGAGAGGAGAAATGTTGAAGTCGAAGAATTAGAAACAGGAGTGGATTTTAGAACTTTCGGAACAGAGATAGAATCTTTCATTTCATTACCATTGAAAAAATAAGTAGCTGTTTGCAAATGTTTAGTTACTTATTCGACCACAGGAACATGGGTAAGCACTTATTCTTCTATATCACAGTCAATCAAGTCTATGGTAGGGGCTGTAGAAATAGTCCTCTGGATTTTCTATCTCTTAAGTGGCTTGACCCCAGATGCTACTTGATCATCACATTCCTAGGTGGCTGCAATAGTTACTTGAATGTCAATAGTATTCTCGGCAACTGCAGATACTTGAGTGTCCAATCCAAAGTTTATGAATGCTAATTTATTATTTGATTCCTGAGAGGTATGCATCATGGCTTTCAATTACTGAGCAACAATTACTTGTGGAAGGTATTCCATAGGACTTTTGTTGAAATATTGTAACTTCGAAGGATATTCTATATGTATCTTTTTGTATTCCCTGATGGTCCTACTAGGAGAACCACTTGTATTAATTTGTACCCTGATGCATCTAATCAGAAGAACTAATAAGAGTCATGAGGTAGTCCCCTCTAATTGTAAAGGTGGGTGATTAGCACCCCAGTGTGGTTACTTGAGCCTACATGTGTAACTCAAGCCTACATGATAAACTCAATCCTACATGATAAACTCAATCCTACATGATAAACTCAATCCTACAGGTCAGATTTAACTATTAAAGTGAATAGATGAATATAAATAGAGGTGTGGTGCTCCTCATTTGGAACACACACTCTCACTTGTGTAGCGTGTTAGTGGAGGAGAGAGGAGTAGCTAGAGAATGAGGAGGATCAAGCTTTGATCTCCTTTTTTGTTTTACCTTTTATCCTTTGGGGCATCTATATTGAGGAAGATTTTGCTGGGTTTTTCCCTTTATTTTTTTCCCAGGATAAATATTTGTGTTCCTTTTGTATGGTTGTGCTTGTCTATCTTTCAATGATCCTATTTATATTCTTTTGTTATGAAATTGAAATGAAATATTAATGATCTAGCTTAGCATATGAAAATTTAACATGGTATCAGAGCCACCCTGAAAGAAGACATTGTGGAGCTATAGAAGCTAGGTATGCTTACTTTTTGGGTCTCTCTCCACAATCGATCAGCAAAAGAAGGCTAGGCTGACTCTCCATTGAAGGTCGCATCTTTTTGTCGAAGCAGAATTCGATTCCGAGTATTTTTAGTTTTAAGTGTGAGAAATTAGGTCTTTCTATAGAAGAAGAATTTTTGAGTGATCCTGGAATAGGATTTCTCTCCTCATCAAAATCGAAGTTTAGAGACCTGGATCAAGTTTTTTGGTTGGGTGAAACTCCGGGAAAGTCAAACCCTAGTTTGACCCCGGGCTGGAAAAACCCTAAATACTAAAATTGATAAGTTTTGGCACATTCGCTATATATTGGGATTGGAGAAGGCTCAGGAGCTGAACATTGCAGAGGTCACGGATAACATCATGATGTACACTTTATCCAAACTTCAGCCTCATATTCTATATATTATGCTAAATATGATCCCTCCAAGTTAGGGTTCCAGCGTCTTCTAGGATTCATCCCTAAACAAGCCACCTAGGGAGAATTGCTATATATTGGGATACAAAGGTCCAAATGGAATTTTGAAAGATGTTCTAGAATTGGCATGTAATGTAACTTCTATGTTCCTAGTTTCAGACTTAGAAGATGAAACAATGACACATGGAAGTCTGTACAACTTTGCTGTTCTGAACAGTCCTGTAACAGGTCACCTTGGGAAAATGATCATAAGTCCCAATTGGTGAAACCAATTCTGATGAAAAATGTGTTTTTGGAATAGGGACATGTGAGGGTACATTAGTACGAAGTTTCAGATATATAGGTGCATTAATTTCAGAGATAGCGTAGAAATAGTATCAGGCATTTCTGCAGGAGAAATTGCAAAACTAGGGCTTCCTGTTTTGGGAGCTTCCCTCCACAGTTTTCAGAAAAGGAGTACATTGGAAAGATTAGATTTAAGAGATCTATATTTTTATCCAATAATATATTAAAAATTCCAATTTTTTAAAATCAAGGTTTCTCTGACAAACCCTAGATCAGGCAGCTTCGGAGCTAGGACGAACACCTCAAATCGATAAGATTTAATCTTTTGCTATTTCCATTTGAGGTTCTCATCAGCTTGATGATAAGCTTGGTGAAGTTGAAAAATTCCAAGCATGGAAGTATTTGATCTCTCTGAATAAAATGAATTGGACACCTACATGAGTAGAGAGGTTCCAGTTCTAGAGGGAGATGAGGCTCAAAGCCTTACACCAAAAGAACTTGGTCAAGGCCAAGAAGATCATTGCCGATTCAGTCATGGATCAACTTGTACCACAAGTGTCTTCCCTAAAGACACTGAAAGATATTTTTGATTCCTTAACCAAGTCATTTGAAGGAAAGAACATACATCAAAATATGACCTTAAGAAACAAATTGAAGAGATAAAACAAGAAGTGAAGAATGCAGAAGTGGTGATAGCCACCATGAATGGCCTCCCAGGATCATGGGATTAATTCATGCAAGGAATGTGTGTCAGAAGGAAGTGATTAATTTTAGCTGACTCTGAAGAAGCTCGACTCATAAGAAGAGAAGAAGAAGATGGGATCAATTTAAGATCAATCTCTCACCATTCAAAGAAGATCCCCCAAGCAATGAGGAATATGAAGAACTCAATTCTTAAAGAACCTCTTATCCATCTTATCATTTGGATAAGAAATGATGATGTCATGAATGAAGAAGATGATGAATTATAAGGATAAAGAAGGATTCTACCCACGGAATGAATAAAATATAAGTATTCAATTGTCATTTCATGATATTGTTTTGTTATACATTTGATTATATTTAGTTGATGTGTTATGCATGATAGACTGGTTGCATTAATGACAGTAGTGAGATATGGATGAATGTTGTGTTGGATAAATAGTTGCATAAGAATTTGTCGTTATGCATATGTTTTATGAAATATTTATAACCATGCAACCGATGCATTTGAATTGTAGGAAAGGTCCTATACCACCACCTACAAGAAAATAAGGATGATACTTGTTCCGAAGAAGAAGCGATGACAATTCAATAAACATGAATATGAAGCTCCCAAGGTCAGAAACATCATGAAAAATGAAAGAGATTCAGAGAGCAGTAGATCCACCTCGAAGGATGAAGACCACCATGGCTATGAAAGAAGCTATGATCAAAGAGTAACAATTGATCATGAGGAATGCTGTATTTGATATGGTTTTGAGACATAAAGGGAAGTACATAGTATCTTCCATATGGATCTAAAAGAACAAGTGTTCAAAGAAAGGTTCACGATTTGCCTTAGAAATAATAGACTATGACATGACATACTATATTGACAAGTATATATCAAGCATAGAACCACCTGTACAGAATGAAGAGGGAAGATGATACTCCACTTTAGGGGGAGTGACTACAGAAGATATCTAAGTTTGACATGGTACGACATGATGGACAACTTCCTGATGGATCGATACTTTACCAAGAGTAAAGCTGATCCTAACCTTTATTTCAAGGTTGTAGAAGATGAACATGTCATACTATTACTGTATGTGGATAATCTATTCCTGATAGGGAATGAGAAACAAATTGTAGAATGCAAGAAGAATCCCTCTAAAGAATTTTATATGAAAGACTTGGGTTAATGCATTATTTCCTAGGTCTAGAAGTATGGAAAAATTAAGAAGGAATCTTTGTCAACTAGGGAAAGTATGCAGTAGAGATATTGAAGAGATTCGATATGTTGGAATACGAAGCCATGGCCACACCCATGGATTCCAACTTGAAGTTGTTAGCTAATGACTCATCAGAGTTAGTGGATGTGACTCAATACAGACATATTATTGGGTCATTAAATGTATCTAACAAATACCAGACTAGACATTTTGCTGTGAACACCTTGAGTCAGTATCTAGTTCATCCTAGACATGTTCACCAAATAGCTGCAAAACATGTGATGAGATATCTAAAAGGGACTATAGACTTTTGTCTATACTATGATGGAAACCATGACTATAGATTGTATGGCTATACAGATGTAGATTGGGCTGGAAGTATCTCAGACAGGAAAAGCACATTAGGTAGCTGCTTTTGTTTGGGGTCTACTATGAGTTCATGGTTTAGCAGGAAAAAGTCCAGTGTTTCTCTTAACACGGCTAAAGTAGAATACATAGCAGATTGCTCTGCTAAGTTATGAATCCATATGGATTTGGAAGCTGATATCAGGTCTCTTTGATTTGAAGATGGATACTACAATGATTCTATGTGATAACCAGAGTTGTGATGAAATAGAACCCTATGTTCCGTCATAACACATAGAAATCTGGTATTTCTACATACGAGATAAGATGTAGATGATGATGTTTCAGTATTTAGATACTGTAGATGCAGATGATGGTGATTCTGTATTTCTATACTGAATATAGAGATGATGATGTTTCAGTATTCCCATACTGAAGATATAGACGATGATGATTTCAATATTCCCATATTGAAGATATGGATGATGTTTCAGTATTTACATACTGAAGATGAAAATGATGATGTTTCAGTATTCACATACTGAAGCTATAGATGATGATGTGCAGACAAAGCCTCTGTCTTGGGTAAAGTTAGAACACTTTCGAGACAAGCTTGGTGTGGTTCGGAAAGACCTTCCCTGAAAGGGGGAGTAGTGATGTTGCAATGTGATGTTATCATCTTTGGGAACTTTCCCTAAAGTGATTCAGGGACCTTGGTCCTTGAGAATGAAGTGGGATTGTATCATCCCTGGGCACTTACCCTAAACTAATCTGGGGACCTCGGTCCTCGAGAATGAAGAGGTATTGTATCATCCCGGGACATATGTCCATAATAGATCCAGTGACCTCGATCCTCAAGAATGTGGCAGGATTTTGTCATCCTTGAACCTTGGTTTAGAATGGATCCGGTGACTTCAATCATCAATAATGTGGTAGGATTGTATCATCCGTGAACCTCGGTTCATAATGGATCCGATGACTTTGGTACTGGAGAATGTGGTGGGATTGTATCATCCCTAGGCACTTTCCCTAAAGTGATCCAGGGACCTCGGTCCTCGAGAATGAACTGGGATTGTATCATCCCTGGGAACCTACCCTAAAGTGATCTGGTGACTTCGGTACTCGAGAATGTGTGTTGATCCCATAATTCCTAGAGGAAGGATCGTTAGTAAACTCCATAAAGACGTAAATCCCGTAATTCTGAAAGGAAGTATCATTGGTAGCTCCGTAAAGACTTGATCCCATAATTCCAACAGGAAGGATTGTCTGAGTTCCACAGATGTGTTGATCCCATAATTCCAATAGGAAGGATTTTTTGAGTTCCACAAATGTGTTGATCCCATAATTCTAAAAGGAAGGATCATTAGTAACTCCGTAAAGACCTAAATCCCATAATTCTGAAAGGAAGAATCGTTAGTAGCTCCGTAAAGACTTGATCCCATAATTCTGAAAGGAAGGATCATCTGAGCTCCATAGATGTGTTGATCTCATAATTACAAAATGAAAGATCATTGGTAACTCTGTAAATACCTAAATCCCGTAATTACGAAAGGAAGGATCGTTTGGGCACCACAGATGTGTTGATACCGTAATTCCAAAAGGAAGGATCATGTCGATGTTTTGATGATGATGTTTCTGATCAAAAGATCAGAGTGTGATGATGATGATGTTTTGATATTTTGATGATGATGTTTCTGATCAAAATATCAGAGTGTGATGATGATTATGTTTCAGATCGAAAGATCAGAGTATGATGATGATGATGTTGCTGCTAATCGAAAGGTTAAAGTGCTGAAGATGTTGTTGATCAAAAGGTCAAAGTGCTGAAGATGTTGTTGCCGATTGAAAGGTCAAAGTGATGATGATGTTGCTACTGATTGAAATGTCAAAGTAGTGAATATGTTGTTGCTGATCGAAAGGTCAAAGTGCTGAAGATGTTGTTGCTGATCGAAAGGTCAAAGTGCTGAAGACGTTTATTGTGATCAAAGAGCTGCTGTCATTGAAGATTGAAGACAAAGACTATATGATGTTGAAAAGATTCCAATGATTTATAGATGTATTACCATGATGATTTTGATGATGTCATCTATCTCTCTCCTACTCTTGTTGTTGTTGATGTTTTTGTAGAATACCCTTCTCATTAAGGGGGAGTGTTGAAATATTGTAACTTCAAAGAATATTCTATATGTATCTTTTTGTCATCCCCTATGGTCCTACTGGGAGAACCACTTGTATTAATTTGTACCCCGATGCTTCTAATTAGAAGAACTAATAAGAGTCATGAGGTAGTCCCCTCTAATTGTAAAGGTGGGTCATTAGCACCCCAGTGTGGTTACTCGAGCCTACATGTTGGATTTAATTATTAAAGTGAACAAATGAATATAAATAGAGGTGTGGAGCCCCTCATTTGGAACACACACTCTCACTTGTGTAGCGCATTAATGGAGGAGATAGGAGTAGATGGAGAAGGAGGAGGATCAGGCTTTGATCTCCTTTTTGGTTTTACCTTTTATCTTTTGGGGCATCTATATTGAGGAAGCTTTTGTTGGGTTTTTCCCTTTAGGGTTTTCCAGGATAAATATTTGTGTTCCTTTTGTATGGTTGTGCTTGTCTATCTTTCAGTGATCCTGTTTATATGCTTTTGTTATGAAATTGAAATGAAATACTAATGATCTAGCTTAGCATATGAAAATTTAACACTTTTTCCTTTATTCCCATCTGGATAAGTTACCATTGATGGAACTTTTGTTTCTTGGTATTCCTTCTATTCCTTTTCCTTTCTTACCTTTTGAAGCAGGTCAAGTCCCATTTCTCTATAACCTAGAACCCTAGTTTTAAGCTCCTGTTGATGTTGTAAAATGTGGCCCTATTCATGTTTTCTCTTAGCCTTGGCCAAGACCTCAGAAAAGGTATTCAACCCCTGGTAGATAGAGACATCAAGGACTTCCTCATGAACATAACCACTCTTGACATGGTTTTTCTTGAAATGAGAATCAAGAAACCCTTTAGGGTCATGTTTTCTTTTGATAGAAAAACCAAGTTTCAAAGAAGCTATTTGATCACCAAACACTACATCCCAAGTTGAAGTTGAGAGGGCCAATGACCCAAGATTCAAAGGAAATTTAGGCCAACCTTTCCTTTTAGGACCAAAACGTTTCTTATATACATCGTTAGTGATAGTTTGGAAAGAGACTTCTTTAATGACTAACCTGTCAGGAACTATCTTGGTAAGCATATAGACAGTATTGCTACCGTAAATTCTAGTATATGAAAAATACTCACAAACATACTAGTCATCCATTGTGGCAGTGAAGGCCCTGAACTCAGCTGAAAAAGTAGGAGATTCCTGTTTGAATATTGAAACATAAATGCTGCCAAGAAAGTGTTCACAGATGTCATAAAACATAGATGCATAATTAGTATCCCACAGTGCTGAATAGAAAATAGGAACTGAAGGGAATGGTAAAGTCTAGTTTGATCTCAAATTTAGATATTAGAAATCAGTGCAGGATACATCAATGATAGAGGCTGCAAAGAAAAAAATTGAATTCGTCCTAGTAGTAGCTTTCTGGTAATCCTAGATAGTCGTTTTAAGCTCCAATGACAATATAGACACCTATGGGAAATATTCACCAGTTTCTAGGACATGGTGGGCTACTGGAGCCCATTCATCCTTGAAGACAAAACAATTAGGAAGACCATATAGCCTGCATATAACGGATTGCAGTAAAGAGTAAGGTTCTCTAAATTAGGCGACAAGGTATAGGTCGTCAGTCCTCTGCGAGAACTTACTAGGTTCATTCATCCAAGATTTTAACATTTCATTAAAATTGTACCAGGTCTTGGAGGATTGGTTGGACTCAATGTTGAGGGGTTGCACAGCCGGTTTAAGAGCATAGGCTCTAGTAAATACCTCAGGATGAAAGGTATCTAGCTATGACCCTATGCTATCATTAAAGGACCGGTCTTTAGGGTTTGCGTGGTCCACAATCCATTTGACTACGACCATGTAAGGAAGGATAGCGGGTCTAGAAGCAATGGCATCTAGTCCAAAATCCCTAATTTTATGGTATGTCGATTGGCCATTTTGAATATCAAAGAGGTCATAATTGTCAAAAATCGAGTAGATTCTGGGCCAGTCAATTTGGTAAGTTTCAGTGATTCTACCACTGGTGTCTAAGAATATGCCGAAATTTGGGTCTTTAGTCAGCATGTCTTTTTGAATGTTCTTACAGTGGGTAATTTGAGCCATTTTGAAAGTTGAAAAACTTTGTCTAAACTCATACGCATGAAATCAAGACCAATTAAAAAAACAAAATAGAAGTAAACAATAAAAAGTAGAAATGACAGAAAAAATTAACCTAGAATTGACTGAAAATGTGAAAATGATCTCTGGTAAAAAATCGCAGTAAAAACTCATGCAGAAAGGTAATATTCGAAATTTAAAATGTTAAATAAAATATAAAGAACCCATATATTTAGATATTTTCCGCAGGTCGAATGTGGGCCGTAGGATTAAAATAAATTGATGGTCGGGATCAAGTCTTACAGAATACGGAATCAAGTCACAAGATTTGAATTTTATTCACTTTCCGTCAATCCAAAATCCACAAATTGCAGGTTGCGGGTTCAAAAATTCAACAAACTAACATGCATGAGAGTTCCTGCACTCTGCAATCCACTATTGTGGGTTGCAGGAATAAAAATGATTGAAATTTTAATTAACCCTTTCCGTAATTCACAATCCATAAATTGCGGGTTGCGGAAACAAACAACACAAATCATAAATCAAATTGCTTCTTGCAATCCATAATTTTTGGTTGTGGGATGCGGGATGACCAACTGAATTTATTTAAAAATGTTTCTGCACCTGTAATCTGTCTTGCGGGTTGTGGGACCAAAAGGTTGCAAACATAAAATCAAGCTCCCGCAATCCACATTGCGAGTTGTGGGAAAGACACATTTTTGGGGAAAAATACTCTTTTCCATAACTCACCAAAAACACGCAAAACATGCATAAATTTAAAAAAATTAACTAAGTCAAAACTTGACAAAGACATATAATCCATGATAGGCATTATGGGGACCCCAAAATGATTGAGGAATTTAAATATTACCTTTGCATATAAAATTGGGGGATCCCATGTTTTATCCAAAACATGGGATCTGTTGTATCTACAACAAATGGCGACTGGATGGGATGAACCACTTATCTCTATGAATAAGAACTCTCTTAAAAACAAAAACATTCCAGTAAACAACTAATTCAACCTGAAATTATAGAAAATGTTTATATAAGAATGCAACCAATAAACAGAGTTGCCAAAATGATTTATACATTCCCATCCATGATCAATTGAAGATGATGAAAATATGATTAGGAGGTATGAAGAATAATAAGGATCCCTTACCTTCAGGGAATCATAGGCATACAGTTTAAGTTGAACCTGGTAGCAAACCTAGGACTACCCTTGACATCCAAACATAGGTCACTTTGATTTATTATTTTTTTCTTCTTCCTTTTTTTTTGAGAGTGTTGTAAGAATTTGTTGACATAATACCACTGCCCCAATTCGGTAATCAATGCCATTCACAAGACTAATCTGTAAACTAAAAAAACCGGCTCGATCAAGAGACCCCTTGTCTCCCAGCTGTAACATTGAAAGAAACTATCATGGCATGGTAACCATCTAATGATAATTTCAGTCCAATATCAAACCTATGATCATGGCAGGGCTTGCTTGTAATAAGACCCCCCTGTCCTCATGTACAAAAACTACCTTACATGAGTGAACAAGGATTTATTTGAGTGTGAATTACAAGACACTACCATGTTTTGGTATCCACATAATGGTATCGTTACTCATTGATTCTTTGCAAATCATGAATGAACCGACCTGTGATAGGATCTTCCATCTTTTAGCAGAGACTGAAAGCCACCCCCCAGTTTGGTGGTGAAGATGTCATTCCACCAAGCATATATGAACCTAATGGGATGGCTCATGATGATTCCCCCCCATCTTGAAATCCACAATTATTAACGACAATTATTTTCAATGTGACTATGATAGGATCCAAAGCAGACAAGGATGACTAGGTTATAAAGATATGTTGTAGTGCACTAATGAATCCTAATATAAGAGGAACCGGTTACCTCCATAGTTTCAATTAGATGAATAAGGAATATGTAAAGATGTTAACCAGGATGAGAATATATCCATCTAAAATCCTGCAATCATTGGTTTCCAATTGTATATAAAACAAATCTTGACATAGGCTAGAAAAAAGGATGAAACTGATAATGTATTAAAATTCAGAGTGCTGCAATCTTGAGACAAAGTGATCAAATGCCATTACCAAATGTGAAGAGATTATTAAAACACCTACTAATAACCAATTGTTGATGTTGATACAGTTTTTTTTGGATATTTCCCTATCTTTTTGTAACTTAAGCAAAGTATATCCTCTACTGAAGTGGGGATGAATCATCTTCTTGGATGGATTGGGCTAGTTGGAGTGAGGGGATAGTAATATTGGATGGTAGGATGGATTCCCTGCCATAAAAGGGATAGTAAGGAGGATTTCCAATGGCTGCCTCCAGAGTAATCCGATCTGCCCAAAGAGCATTGTATAGATGGGTGTGCCAGTATTTATGATGGGAGCCCACTATTTTCTTCAGAATGTTTATCAGGTTCTTGTTAGAAGATTCATCAAGCCCATTTCCTTGAGGATAATAATTGGCAGAAAACTTGATTTTGATCCCTTTCTAAAGGACATAGTGTGTGAGATCAATGTATGTGAAATAAGATGCATTGTCAAAGACAATATATTCAGGGGAACCCAACCTAGTGACTATTTGACTTTCAAGGAAGGATATCACTTGGTTTGTATTACAATTTATAAGAGTAACTGCTTCAACCCACCTGGAGGTCAGAATATACCTGTGTTGCAGGGAAGAAACATGGTTGATGGGTTTGAAAAAATCAAATCCCCATTGATGAAATGGGAACTGGACTGCTACTAGCTGCAAGGGAAAGGCATGTTTTTAAACTTTTCCAGTACACTTCTGACAAGGATCACATTTCCTAACATAAGAATGAGCATCTCTAAACAGAGTAGGATAGTAATATCATGCCCTAATGATCTTGTGAGTTGTCGTATCTCCTAAGAAATGGCCACCTACAGGTCCTGCATGAAATTGGAAAAGAATATCATCAGTTTGATCCTTCTCTAAACATATGAGAAAAAAACCCATTGTAGTTTTTTCTAAATTGAATATTATCAATAAATTGATATGGAGCTGATTTTAACATCAAAGATCTACATTTTTTAGAGTCAAGAGTTTCAGGGAAAAACCCATGATTTAGAAAAAACTTAATATAATCATACCATTCATGCATTGTAGTTTCAATGGCATTAATAGAACCTATGGGTACAACTTCCTCTTGCTCCCACTTAATTTGTTGATTTCTCAGGGTTACTTGATTGAGCGGTGAGCAAACACAAACCTTTTCCGTTGACAATATTTGTTGGCTTGATATCCAAGTCATATTCTTGCAATGTCATCATGTAGTGATCCCTCTTCTCACCTAGTTCCTTCTGAATGAGGACATTTCGAATGGCCACATAAGGGATAATTACCTTAGTCCTCGATTTTAACAGGTATGGTCTATAATGTTTTACTAATTTGTAAACCGCATAGGCCTATTTATCGATATGAGAATAGTTAAGTTTGGCTCCCTTTAACATTGCACTCATAAAAGAAATGGGGATTTTAGCATCATCATGATGTTTCTGTGTAAGGATAATTGCGTAGGAAAAGTCAGTAGCAAAGGTGTATATTATAAGTTAGAGAAGGTGCTTCTGCAATGGATTTCCTAATTTCAACAAAGGAATTTCTTTGTTCTTCAGTCTATTTATACTATACATCTTTCCTAACTATATGCTTTAATGGCTTAACAACCTATGCAAAATTTGGCACAAACCTACGAACAAAATTGATCTTACTGAAGAATGACTGCATGGATTTTCATGAACCAGGGAGGTCAATATTTGAAATAGCTTTAGTGCACTCCAGATCAATGATCATGCCTTCCTTAGAAACAATGAAACCTAATATCTTACCTTCTGTGACCGTGAATATAGACTTCTAGGGGTTGAGGGAAATATCGTACTTTCTACAGCGTTCAAAGACCTGTTTCAGAGAAGATAAATGTTCATGTCATTTTTTAGAATAGATTGTTATATTGTCTAAATATACCATGACATAATTATGGATCAAAACCCTGAAAGCTATATCCATAGCACTATGGAATGTAGTTCCTGCATTTAGCAGTCCAAAAGGCATTCTCCTGTAAGCAAATGTTCCCCAACGAGTCTGGAAAGATGTTTTTAACTGATCATCAGGGGCAACTAGGACTTGGGTATACACTAAGAAGCCTTTAAGGAGTAAAAAAATCTTAGCCCCACCTACCTTCTGTAGGATCTTCTCCATAGGAGCAATAGGGTAATTATCTTTTCCAGAAGCTCTGTTTAAGTTTTAGAAATCGACACAGAGCCTGATTTCCCTATTCTTCTTTCGAATGGGTATCAAGTTGGAAATCCACTATGTATGTCTGACAGGGAATATGATTCATGTTGTTAGTAACTTATCAAGCTCTTTCTTCATAGAGGGTTCCAAGATAGGATGCATCTCCCTCAACTTCTGCTGGTAAGGTCTTACTTATGGTTTCATCGAGATATTATGATGCATGATACTGGTGTGAAATGTTCTAAGTTCATTGTACATCCATGCAAATACGTCTTTGAACTCTTTGCACAACTTGATAAAATCTCTCCTCTCTTCACTAGGGCAATCAACTCCAAGGTTGATGAAGTGGGGGTTCTGTTCAGTGCCCAAGTTGATAGGTTCATAATTGAGAGATGAACTCTGGGTCTTATAGTTGGTCAATTGTTTGAACTTGTCTTGTAGATCATAAAATTTCTCTATGTTGATGACTGATTTAGGGATAATGTTGGAAAGATCAGACAAGGATTTGTCGTGTTTAGCCTCATCAATTTCCATACCTTGAAAGGTGTCCTAGGCTGAGATAAAATCCAATATTTGCTGATCATCGTTGAATACTTTCCAATTCGTCACATTGTATAGAATGGAAGGCCTGTACATCAATTCAATTGAAAACATTTTTGGTGACAAACCTTCTGGTGGGATCAACCTAGATGTAGTATTAGATAGAAGATCAACCAGAGGATCAACATCAAAATTTTGTGATCTAGGGATTGAATTGATGTTGAATGCTGAAAAAAGAGTTAGTAAGATCCCTTATCAACTTTTGATAGCTAATTAAACAAGGAAATAGACAATGTATTTGGTTTCTCACATGATTCATTATGATCTCAGAGTCTCCAACACATTCAATTACCTTTGCACCCATGTCAATGGATTTTTTGAGTCCTTGGACCGGTACTTCATACTCAGCTACATTATTGGTGCATTCGAACTCAAGTTTGCATGCAATCATAGTTTTGGTCCCTTTTGGATCAACTAGGACACAACCTGCACCAGCCCCATATTTAGACTTGGAACCATCAAGAAATAAAGTCCATGCAATAGGGTCAATCCTAAAGTTAGTATTTACATTATATACATTGTGTACAGTGTTGCCATATAATGGTATAGAAGTAACATGGGTAATTTGTGACTGGTTTTGTACTTCTATTGATGAAGCATTAGCAAGAAAATCTCCAATGAATGTGTCAAACGTGAAGTTTTTAATGTGAGTTCTAAAGTAAGAGATAGATTCATTTGAGCCATTAAGTTCAGTAAACATTTGTTTCATAAATTCTTCCCTACTGATCTTAATTTTATTGGTTTGTCCATTAAGGGGTAGCCATAGGTGAGACCAATCAGTGGAAAAGTAGCCTTTCAACTTTTTAGACAAGTCTCTACTTAGCCACATTCCATAAGTTTCTGGGATGTCATCAATCATGATATCTATCGTCTGGTGAATTCTGTGATTAACAGACAATCTCAACAGAACATTTCTCAGTCTTCCCACTACTTTAACTTTAGATCTATCAAGCTCAACAATTTTAATAGGTAGCATTTAACATTTTACAAACAAAGAGAGGCATCACATTTGATGAGGCACCTGAATCTATCATGCAATTGTGCACATTCCTCTTGAAAATCTCAAACATGAGCAAGAAACGAGGAATTCCCTTACTTCTAGGTTTCTGATTATTTGGTTTAGCATAAGATTCAAGGTTATTGTTTTGAGTTTCCCTTGGATGTTTGATTATAGTACTTTTAGAAAGGGAATATCTAATAGAAGGTATTTTAAGAAGATCAAATAATGAAATATTAGCTTTGACTCTTTTCAAATCTTCAGCCAAATTGTACTCAGGTTCAGGAATGGAGGTATCCTTTTGTAGGGAAGCTTTACCTTTATTGGTAATTGATGTTGAAGGTGGTGGTTCCTAAGAGGGTTTCCCTTTGGACCTAGTGCTATGAGGATGTTTGGAATTAAGGACTGTATCAGGTTATTCTTCTCCTTCAGAAAATAAACCTACAATACTAACTTGCTGGTCCTCTTCTTCTTCTTCCTATAGTGGTTGTGAATCTTGGTTTTCCTGATCGTCAGAGGATTCAGGGGCATCCTATGTTCCCGCATCCAGGGCTTTTAAAACATATAAAATTTCTTCTGAGGTGAACCCTTCACTGGGATTGGGAGGTGGTGGATTTTGGGGAGGTTGATTTGGTCGCATGAATGATGGCCTTGCAAAACCCCTTTTATGAGTTTTATTTTCATTACTATTTTTCTTCAAATCAACCAACTCATTAGACATTTTTTGAGGAAGCTTCCTGATGTCAGACATTTTCAAAGGATGTGGGTTTATAGTAGTGGTTTCTGGAATTTTTTTGATTTTCTTACGAGATGTGGATGCTTGCTCAACTGATGTGTCAATATTTTCTTTAAGGAAAAACATATCCTTCTCTACTTGAATGGCTTCACAGAAATCCTCCTTCCAGGTTTCCTTGCGATCCCTTTTAACCCAAATAGCTATTTGAGTCGAAATATCCTTAATGCAATATGCCACCAACAATTCCTCAATGTGGAGACCAGTGGAAGGGATTGTATTTTTTAGATATGAAAACCTCTGGTTGTAGTCTTTTACCCTTTCTTTTCCTTTGGTATTCATAGAAGAAAGATCTATAACCAAATCCTATGAGGTCTTGTCGTCCCCAAATTTTTGAGTAAAGAGTTCTGCAAACACATCCCATGATGGGATAGATCCAACTTCCAAGGGAAAATACCATGTGGAAGCTTTACCCTCAAAAGTATAAGGAAATAACCTACAAACTACATCCTCGCATATCACATTTCTGAGTCTGATTGTCTGCGTACAGGTTTTAATGTGATCTTCCACATGGATCCTATCATTAGGGTTAGATTTCGGAAGTCACTTTTTAGGATTCTTAGGAAATCTATGTTGATCACCCAATACAGACATGACATCTCCATTTAACCAAGGCCTATTGGGTCGTTTGTCATCCATTTGGATGTCTTCTTCTGATGAGTTGGGAGGTTCTAACTTTGATCATTCGTCTGAGGAGGATGAAGAAGAAGGGGGAGAAGGTGGTGGTCCACCTATTGTGATATGGAGTTGAGGAGTACTTTGTTCTCGAAATAATGGGTCAATATCTAATCTAGGGGTTAATGGAGGGCTGGAAGAATTGTTACATTATTCAGTGTTTCAATCGCCTGAATTATGGTTATCTCAAGTATTGGTATGGGGATTGTTGGTTTGGAGACACCCCTCAACAAATTGGTATTAAATCCTGGAAATGGTATCATAATCACCTTTTAGAAATTGTTCAAGTGTAATGGGCCCCAAAGTGGGTGATACAAGGATGTACCTATCCCCTAAAGTTCTCTATTCAGTAATAGGAGTAGCAGGGATGGCGTATGAATCTAGAACTGATTATTCCATAGATGAAGAAGCCTATGTGTGACTATGGGTGAAAATTTGTTCTCTTGTTGAAGGAGGGTTTTTGGTATTCCATTTAGGCATGGTTTGATTCTTTCCCTCCTTATAGTGCCATTTGTTGAATCCTCAGATGAATAGGTTTATTGAATGGGTTCCAAGGCTTGCAACACAAGGGGAAAACCCATATTGAAAGGATTCAAAAGGTCCTGCGCATGGATAGTTCTATCCCCAGCCTGTTTGGTATAGTAATCTCCCACAGATATAAATTCCTCCATTGGCATTGATGGTTTTGATCTTGAAAGGATCTATTTCCCTATGGAGGAAAAAAAAGTGTTTGAAATCTAAAATGATCTACGTGGAAAGGAAATCTAAACTAAGTCAAACCTACCTTAAAATGATGTCTTTTGATGTGTGGATTACTTGATATGTAAGTAGATAAGCACGTTCATCAATTTAACAGAAGTGTAGAAGAGATTTAATTACTTAACAACTCAAATTACTACCAATCAATTAAAATTGGGTGATGGTAAGTTAAGGATTTAGAAACATTCAAGATTAAATTTCCACCTGATATGTCAATTAAAAAATTAACATAAATTATAATTTTTTGTAAACCATTTGCAGAAATAGATAAAATATTTAATTGAATAAACTCTTTTAAAACCTTGATCGTACATAGATCACTAGCAAAGAGAAACCAAATATGTAAATAAATGTACTTATGAATTGCAGAAGATTAACAGTAATAGTGAACAATCTGAAGTTGAAAAATCAATATTTATCAATGAAACTTGACTAAATAGACAAAAGAGATTTAAAAGAATAACATAGCTGTATTAAATCAAGTATGCAAGAAATTACAAATCCTAAATTAAACATAGTATCTCCAATATCCTTATCTGATTTTCCCCCCTTCAAAATCCCCCCCTCAGTACATGAGAATCTACCCTTTAATTAATAATTACAAAGAAATGAATCTCCCCCAAAATAGGATCATAAAATACCCATGAAACTAATAGCCAAGAAAATAGCGCCATCTATTCCAAATCCCTAACAATTATTCTATGTTGGGATAATTCACTGATTTGAACCCAAGTTTAGCATCACACTTAAAATTTCCCATTTCATTTTTAGCCAACTTGTGCCAAATGCGGACAAAAATGTGGATATTCCACTCAATAGAAAAAGTTTGTCTTATCAATTGATCCACGTCTTCAATACTGATATGGTAAAGCCCTTGAATCTTATCTTTGGTCTTGTCACATCGACGTTCAACCTTCTCAATCATCAGTTTTGGTGGATAGGAATTCTCAATAAGATCCATGTTGGGGAAGTGTAATGTTTCCATGATGTTATCAACAACATACCATATCCTTCTACACATTGCCTATTCTTTCTTAATGGTATCTTCAATCATCTCATTTAGAATGAGCCAAGCACGTAGTACAGTTCTGACCTTTTTCAATTGAAAACTGCTAACGATAGTAATATGTTTTGTTCTATCCTTGATATACCTTTCCCAGTCCATGATATCATCATAATCTTTAGAAGCTTGCTTTCTCTCATCTACCTGGTTCTCAAGGGAAACAAAAGTTTTTCCAAAAGCAACATGAGTTTCCAAAATGTCATCCAGAGTTCTAAATAATTCAGTTAATAATTCACAACGTTCTTGATTGGTATGGATGGCCAAGTCCTTAAACTACTGCTGGGAAAACCTAGAGAAAGCAAAGGAAGCTGTACTTGCAGTTGATTCTTCACATTGTTTTTCAAGTGTATCTATCCTCTGTGCAATGGTGGCATTTGTGGTATTTTCATTGTGGAAGTTGGCCTAGAGAGAAATATTCTACATCTATAATTCTTTAAAATTGTCCTCATATGCTTTTACAAGATTAGAAACATAAGCCTTATGTTCCCTTTTAGTTCTGTCTGTCTCTTCCTCTAGCTTACCTATTTCTTCCTTTCTTCTATCAAGATCCCTATTTAGTGTGTTAACTGCATCAATATTTGCACCTGTAAATGCACCTAAAGCTATAGCTATATCCACTACATCTACCTGAGGGTCACCAGATTTCTGAGTCCATATTATGTGATTGGTATTAGATTCTTCCAAACCACCTTGATATCTGCTTCTCTTTTTTCCTTTCCTAACCACTACCTTAGTATACTTGCTATAAGAATAATCCCCAATAGGGACTACAATAGCCTCATCAAATTCATCCATTGACTCAGTGCATGTGGAAGCCCCAATCCTTGTTGAAACAAAAGAAGATGTCTGAGTGATGATGGGAGGAGGCATAAGCATAGTAATTTGGGAGGTAGGAAAGGGAAAAGAGTTGTTTTGAATAACAACTAGTTCATAGGTTGACGAGAGGATCAAGATGGAAGCCTAAGAAATTGGAATGAATGTTAGCAGCTAGAAGTGATGAAGGCATTAAAATTTTCTCAGGAATAGATGACGATGAAAGAGTAAATGAAGGTAATTGCAGAGGGATTTTCAAGGACTGAGTCTCTTCGGTAGTAGATTGAAACATGGGAGGTTGGACTGAGATAGTTAGGGTAGGAGTAGATGTAAAGGTCAAAGTATGATAGAGTTGAGATAGTGAGGGTGATGGGATTGCTCAAGCAGGGAATGTAGAGAGAGTTTGGATGGATGAGAGGGGAAATGCCAAAGTAGAAGAATTAGAAATAGGAGTGGATTCTAGAACTTTTGGAACAAATATAGAATATTTTATTTCATTACCATTGAAAAAATCAGTAACTATTTGCAAATGTTCTGTTACTTCTTCAACCACAGGCATAGGGGTAAGCACCTTTTCTTCTGTATCATAGTCAATCAAGTCTATGGTAGGGGTTGGAGAAGTAGTCACCTAAATTTTATGTCTCTTAAGCGGCTTGACCTCAGTAGCTACTTGATCATCACATGCCTAGTTGGCTATAGTAGTTACCTGAATGTCAGTAGTAGGATTGGAAACTACAGCTACTTGAGCGTCCAATACATAGGTTATCAATGCTAATTTAAGCTTTGATTTCTGATAAGTATGCATCATGGCTTTCAATTGCTGAGAAATAGTTACCTATGGAAGGTATTCCATAGGAATTTTCCCTTATTCCCATCTGGATAAGTTACGACTCATGGAACTTTTGTTTCTTGGAATTCATTCTCTTCCCTATCCTTTCTTACCTTTTCAAGATGGTCAAGTTCCATTTCTCTGTAACCTAGAACCCTAGTTTTAACCTCCCGTTGATGTTGTAAAATGTGGCCCTGTTCATATTTTCTCTTAGCCCTAGTCAAGACCTTAGAAAAGTTATTCACCCCGGGTAGATAGAGTCATCGGGAATTTCCTCATTAACATAACTACTATTGAAATTGTTTTTCTTGAAATGAGCATCAAGAAACCCTTTTGATAGGAAAAACAAGTTTGAAAGAAGATACCTGATCACCAAATACTGCAGCCCAATTTGAAGTTGGGATGACCAATGAACCAATATTCAAAGGAAATTTAGGCCATCCTTTCTTTTTAGGATCGATAAGTTTCTTATAGACACTATTGGTGATAGTCTGGAAAGAGACTTCTTCAATGACTAACCTATCACGAACTATCTTTGGCAACATATGGATAGTATTGATACCCCAAATTGTAATATATGAAATAGACTCACCAACATACCAGTAACCCATTGTGGCAATGAAGGCCTTGGCCTCAGCTAAAAAAGAAGGAGCTTTCTTGTTTGAATACTGAAAAATAAATGCTACCAAGAAAGTGTTCATAGATGTCATAAAACATAGTTGCATAATTAGTATCTCATAGTGCTCAATAGTAAATAGGTACCGGAGGGGACGGTAAAGTCCAGTTCCATCCCAAATTGGGATATTGGAAATCAATGTAGAATCCATCAATGATAAAGGTTGAAAAGAAGAAATTTAGCTTCTTCCTGGAAGTAGTTTTCTGGTAATCCTGGATATCCATTTTAAGTTCCAATGACAAGATAGACACCCATGGGAAATATTCACCAGTTTCTAGGACATGGTGAGCTACCAAAGCCCATTCAACCTTGAAGGCAGAATAATTGGGAAGACCATACAGCCTGCATAGCATGGCTACCAATAAAGAATAAGGTTTTCTAAACCAGGCGATAGGATATAGGTCATCAATCCTCTACGAGAAATTACTAGGTTCATTCATCCAGTGTTTTAGCATTTCATTAAAATTGTACCTCGTATTAGAGGATTGGGCGAACTCAACGTTGAGGGGTTGCGCAACCGGTTTAAGAGCATATGCTCTGGTAAATATATAAGGATGGAAGGTAGCTATCTATGACCCTGCGCTATCACTAAAGGATCGGTATTTAGGGTTTGTGTGGTCCACAATCCATTTGACTACGTCATTGTAGGGAAGGATAGTGGTAGCAATGACATGTAGTCCAGAATCCCTAATTTTTTGGTATCCTGACTGGTTGTTTTGAATATTAGATAGGTCATTATTGTCAAAAATCAAGTAGATTCTGGGCCAGTCAATTTGGTAAGTTTCAGTGATTCTACCACCGGTGTCTGAGAATATGCTGAAATTTGGGTCTTTAGTCAGCATGTCTTTTTGAATGTTCTTGCAGCGGGTAATTTGATCCATTTTAAAAGTTGAAAAAGTTTGTTTAAATGCATAATCAAGACATCAAGACCAATTCAAAAAAACAAAACAATAGTAAACAATAAAATGTAGAAATGATAGAAAAAACTAACCTAGAATTGACCGAAATTGTGAAAATGATATCTGGTAAAAAAATGCAGTAAAAAATCGTGCAGAAAGGTAATCTTCGAAAGTGAAAATGATAAAGAAAATAAAAAGAACCCATCTATTTATAGATTTTACATGGGTCGAATTCGGGCCGTAGGATTAAAATAAATAGACGGTCAGGATCAAGTCTCGCAAGATACAGAATCAAGTAGCAAGATTTGAATTTTATTGAATTTTTCGTAATCCGTAATCCATAAATTGCAGGTTGTGGGATGCGGGTTCAAAACTTCAACAAACTAATGTGCATGAGAGTTCCCATACTCCACAATCCGTAATTGCGATTTGCGGGATATGAGAATACATTGAAATTTTAATTAACCCTTTCCACAATCAACAAATTGTGGGTTGCGGGTTGTGGAAACACACAACACAAATCATAAAAAAAACTTCTTCCCACAATTTGCAATCTGAAATTGTGGGTTGCAGGATGTGGGATGAAAACTGCATTTATTTAAAAATATTTTTGCACCCGTAATCTGTATTGCAGGTTGTGGGACTGAAAAGTTGCAAACATAAATTTAAGCTCCCACAATCTGCATTGCAGGTTGAGGGTTGTGAAAAAGACACATTTTTTGGGAAAAATTAGGCTTTTGTACAACTCACCAAAACCACACAAAACATGCATAATTTTTTAAAATTTAACCAAGTAAAAAATTGACAAAGACATAGAAACCATGATAGGCATTATAGGGACCCCAAAATGACTGAGGAATTTAAATATTACCTTTTCATTTAAAATTGAGGGCTCCCATGTTTTTATCTAAAACACGAGATCTGTTGTATCTACAACAATCCCTTGGCTCCAATCAGGGTTTCTGTGTGCAAGTACATGAAATTGTCCATAATCTTGATTTATTGATTGTCTTTTAAACCATTTCTCACCCTTAGGAGCGATGTCGATATCTTGTGTAATGGATTCCTCTGTTACTAAAAAATAAAACCATTTAATGTTTACCATTGAGTACTTAAAATTATGACAGAAATACTTGTAAACTCCACATGATAATCCCCGATTCAACTTTGCAACAACTAATGGAAATTTACCCATCCATTGAACATTCTTGGGTTGAATTCTAATTACATGACCACTAGAACGAGGTTTCTTATCTGAATCCATGATTGAATTTGAAATTGTAGATACAACACTAGCAATTAACATAAATCTTAGAAGAAAACATGAAAAACCCTCTTTGGTGATCAATAACTATTTCATATCGAACTGATAGGGTATAGAGCATTGAGTTCGAAATGATATTTGAACATGGAGAAATATTATTTATCTTCTAGGTGTAACTCAGAACCAACTGTCGGTTTGTTAGCTGGAACAAATCCCTAAGACTGAAAAACTGCATTATTATTTGATAGGGTTTGAAAGCTTCCCATAACCCTAACTTGGAAATCTGACAGTGCACATGTGCATGGATGATAAAATGCGCTACCAGGTTGTATTAAAACATAAGATATGAAATATTCAACCCTAACCTTGCACTCATTTTATTATATGAATAAACACTTATTTATTTACTAGGAGCTTAAGTCTAAACTAACATATTTGTATAATGCAAAAACATATTTAAAATGAAATCAAAATAACCCAAACATAGGAAAAAAATAAAATCAAAGGAAATAAAAATTTCTAAGGTCGAAATATAAGCCTATGGAAAATAGTTGACATATGTAAGACTAACACACACCTCTATTAATAATTATAGAAGAGTTAGTATTCTGATCTGAATATCAGATTAGGGATATTACAGTGGTATCATTGAACTTTCATCCACCTTCGTGGAAGGTAATATCTCAGTGAATTCTTTTTGCAAATCACTAAATCCAGTTTTAGTTATGAGGCTCCTACCAATGATTGGAGAAGAACTTGAGCAGTATGAAGAAGAAGACTATGAAGATCCCTCATACAGTACCTCAGGTAGATTCATTAGGGATGATGTTGATTCTTTCTTTATTCCATATTACTATGAATCCATTTGGCATAAATCTACAAGTGTTTGTGGTCAAATGTTCAATGGAAAGAACTCTAAGGAATATTTCCAGTATTTCATGGAATATCGTTCTTTAAAAGAAGAGATAAGGGATGTCTTATCCTTTCGATATTATTACACTCTTGAGATACAAAAGTTATTCATAGATCCCTACTATGGGAAAAACATGAAAAGGATTGCATACATGGTTGATGAAGTGTGCAAGAAAGTGGGGACTAGATGGTTGCCACCTGGAGCCAAAAGGGAATATTCATCAACGCCATCTTCTTGTCCAAGCCGTAGGAGAATTTTTGTGTTTTCTTCAAACAAAGCTTCCAAAAGTTGTGAGTTGATTACCACTCAAGATGAATAAGCCTCATGTTTCTTGAAGAATATTATAAATGAAGTAGAGTCATAGATCCATGAAGTGGAGTGCAAGTCACCGCAAGGTGGTTGCATAGGAAAAGAGAGTAAAGATTAATGCACTTCCAGTTTCCTTGTGAGTGATCTGTGGACCACTTCTAAGGAATTTTCTTCTTGTGGTAGTGGAGAGACATATTTTGTATCAGATCCAAAAAATATTACAAATCAGAGTTATAGTCATCTCTTGAGCCACATAAGGAAGAAGAAGACAAGGCCGCACCACTTGGGTGTGAACTAGAGAATTTGGTGGAGGAGCAGGTCACCATAGTATCCCTACATGAAGAGGATAATATGAAGAATATGTATGAATGGGATTTCGATTTTTGTATTATCCATGTTTACTTACAACCATTTGATCCATGGGAGGATGAAAAGACTTCACTTGCATACGAGGACTGCAAAATGAAAGAGAATTGTGAGGGAGGTGAATTCACTCCTAGTTTCTCTGTTGGTGAACACAAAATTAGTGCAAAGGAGGGTGATGTATTCAATGGTGATAAATTATATTTTGGATCACATCAAAAATAATAACATATATCAGATATGAAATCATCATTTGAACTTCCTAATGAAGTGGAAGACAAGTCCCCACTAGCTGGGTGTGAACTATAAAATTTGAAGGAGAAAAATATGATGCAAAGGCATGCCAAAAGTTCATATTTTTGTACTCTCTTGCAGCATAATGAAGTTTCAGCCACATCTAAGGAGAGTATTTACATAAGTGATAATCCAAATCCCATTGTCATAATTGAGGAGATCTATGAATTATCTAATCTTGCAAGTGGCAAAGAAGAAACAAAGATTCATGAGGCGAAGTGCAAGTCACTGCAATGTGGATGAAAAGAGGATTCAATAGGTTTTACACCTTCTCCATGACACACATGCTTCAGTGTCACACCAACTTTGGATAGTTTCTTCACTGGAAGATCAATCTTCTCTTGAAGCCAAGGAGGAGATTCAGAAGGCATTGTCTACAATACAAGGTGACTTCTTACAATTTATTTCTGATAGAGATGATTTTTTTGAGCTTGTCGATGTATTGAATGGAGAATCCTTGAAGGACAAAGAAGAGATTTGCAATCTCACATAGGAATTGTTAACCACCAAATATTTCTTAAAGAGCACTCAATTTGCAGTCCAATAGTCCAATATGGAGACATAACAAATTCATGAGATGTTGCAAAGATCTTACCTACCCTCATACACACCATTCAATCATCTTCAAAAGGCTGATTGAATTCTTGATCATATAGAGGAATATCATGATATGGTATATCATGAGATGCATTCGGTTTTGTTTGTGCTATAGGAACTTCATGTGGAGGATAACCATGAGGAAGGAGCAGATTTACAGATGCTTGTGAAAAGATATGAAGAAGAAAATATTGGCCAAGCACCCCTTGAGGTTGACAGGAAGGATGAAGTGCTCTTATCTATAAGAAATATGGATGAGGAAATTCCATATGGATCAGTAAATAAAATTATTTATTCATCCATTGATTGGGTGGATAGATATACCTTTGGGATCAAGACATTGGGAGGTGAAGCATTTTATTTCTACAATAAATGTTTTGTTGGGACTGTCATTGTCTTGAAATATGAACAAATAAAATACTTATTTTGCAGCCATTAGATGCCTCCCATACACATGCACATGAGGTGCATTATGATTTGCATGTGCTTAAGGAATTTGAGATCAAGCAAGATGAAGAGAAATCACTTGCATGGTTCCTAATATATTATGAGTTTCCTCTATGAAAGTGTTGTACAGTTTTGGAGGAGGCACATGATCACACGATCACTGAACCAAGCAATGGAGGAAATTGTGGAATATTGAGATTGATGGATGAGTGTTAAAGGGAGTTGGTTCACAATTATTTACCCCACACTTCTATTTCATCCACATCATGTGGGGATGAAAATTGGGTGAAAGGATTTTTTTTGTTGACGCCAAAGGATAAGCATGATACTCCAACCCTTCTAGTTGAGGTATTGATGGTCGAGCCATGTGGTTTGACAAGTGAATCAATGGAAGTTGAATTATTCCCACTTGAATCATTCATCATGCAATTTTGTTTGTCCATTGATTGGGTGGTTAGACACATGATTGAGATGTGTACTCTGGAGGGTAAATATCTTGCTTACATCAATGGAGAGACATTATACACATTAGAAACATTTTATCAGCAGTGGAATGAGAATGTATGGATGCTATATGATGCTCTCATTATACATGGAGGGGAATGAGATAAACACACCTATATTCATAGCAGTAGTGATGTGAGTTCCAGTGCTAGCTTGGACATGGATTTTTATACTTGAAAGAGGCTCAAGATGATGTGGTCCCACACTAAGAAGTTCCATGCTGGTGTTATAGCGGATTTCACCACACTAGGTGAACCTCACATTGTATGGCCTTCCCCTATTCCGCTGCAGACTCATTATTCCCTATGGACCATTTATTGTCTTTTGATGTATCATTGACCATCCCTAAAAACATTAGAAAACTGATATACGCGGCCTTTTCCTCGATAACCGTGTACATACACGGATATTCCCTCTATAGTCGCGTACATCGGGATGTGTGCATAATCCAAAAATGTTGGACCGTTCCTTGACTTGGATCCGACTCATATGACTCCTGGCCTTCCATATGCCTTGAGATCGCACGTATTCGACCTTTCAGTATCACTTTGAAAAGATATATAAGGAACCATTGAGACATTGAAAGCATAAGAGAGAATTGAGAGTACCGAAACTATAGTCCATTGTTTCCAGAACTATACTTGAGTCTGCATCCCTTTGTCCCTTTGGAGCACTGTTGTGTTCTTCCTAAGCTTTCCTTTGTTAGTGAGCTTGCTATTGGAGTGATGGAGGATTGGGGTGGTGGAGGCCCAAGTGGGGGATTCAGTTTCTCCGGTTCACAGACGTGCCGTCAGAGATTACACAAACTCTGACAGCATGTCTGCGAACCGGAGAAACTGAATCCCCCACTTGGGCCTCCACCACCTCAATCCTCCATCACTCCGATAGCAAGCTCACTAACAAAGGCAAGATTGGGAAGAACACAACAGTGCTCCAAAGGGACAAAGGGATGCAGACTCAAGTATAGTTCTGGCAACAATGGACTATAGTTTCGGTACTCTCAATTCTCTCTTATGCTTTCAATGTCTCAATGGTTCCTTATGTAGCTTTTCAAAGTGATACTGAAAGGTCGAATCCGTACGATCTCAAGGCATATGGAAGGCCAGGAGTCATATGAGTCGGATCCAAGTCAAGGAACGGTCCAACAGTTTTGGATTATGCACACATCCCGATGTATGCGACTATAGAGGGAATATCCGCGTATGTACGCGGTTATCGGGGAAAAGGCCGCGTATATCAGTTTTCTAATGTTTTTAGGGATGGTCAATGATACATCAAAAGACAATAAATGGTCCATAGGGAATAATGAGTCTGCAGCGGGATAGGGGAAGGCCATACAATGTGTGATTCACCTAGTGTGGTGAAATCCGCTATAACAGCTGGATGGGAGAGTCTCAAAGATATTCATTTTTTCATGGGGAGTGATCAATTGTTAGTGTGGTGGTATGATTTTCATATCCCGATTTTCATCTTCTACGATGATAATTTTTTTTTTTTGTTATTGATGTTTTGAAGGAGGCAGATACAACCACGGGACCCTAGAATTCTTGGGAACGACATAATTCCAAAGGGGGAAGCAACATTTGGATCCTTGTAGAGGAGGCAATGGGATCCAAGCATTCTACTTAGTTACCTTAACTGGGTTGACATTTTTCGTTGAGAGAAGTGTTCATTAAATAAATGACTATGATTAGAGCAGTGCAGTAGAAACATGGTGGACAAAATTGCAACACTATGGAGTGATTCTACTTGAGGAAAAGCAGACTTGGTAGGCGAGGGATGTCATGTCCCTCCCTTGAAGGGAAATCAAAAGTGTTAACCTTTCCTAACATCCAGGGGGTCAAAATATTAATTAATTGATTGACCTAGGGAATTATGATAAATTATTATTTAGGAGGCATGTACTTTGTTTTATTTATTGTCATTATTAATTAATTTGCAAATAAATATGTGGAAATAAGTTTCCATGTCAGGAGGGTGCACTTGGATAGTCCAACTTGCCTAGGAGGATGATTAGAAAATGTTAAGGGACTAAAAAAGAAAGAAGACATAAAAGAGGGAAAGTACCAAAAGCCAAGAAAAAAGCAGTTAGACACAAAGAAGGAAACTATGGGCCTAAGGATGGTGCAGTTTCCATTTAGAGGTTCACTCACAAAAGAAGGAAGTGCAAAAAAGATGTTGTTAGAGCTGATTTTACCACACTTGGTTGATCACACATTTATCGCCTTCCCTGTCCCTTTGCAGACTCTTTGGACCCCATGTACTTATATTATACTTTGATGTTCGAAGATCATCCCCAATTTTTTTTTGTTTATACCTATATGCGACTTTTAAAGCAATACTCATGTGTATACACAAATTTTGACCTCAAACTTGTGTACATTGGGATGTGTGCAAAATAAAAAATATTTTTGGAGTTTTCCTCATATGAGTCTGAATATCTTGTCTCTTTTCTTTCCATATGCCTTGAGAATGCTTGTATTTGACCCTCCATTACCCCTTTGGAGCACTATATATTGATCCTCTTGGATACATTGAAGAAGAGAAATTGAAGAGTAAGGAAACTATAGTCCATTGTTGCCTTAGTTTTGATTATACTTGAGTCTGCATCTCTGCCCCCCCCCCCAACATTATTGTTTTTCTTGTCATTATTATGATTTTCATTCCTATTCCCATCCTTTTGATTTTTTTCCCTTTCTTTTTATTCAGTTCAGGTTGCTGGTTACCTTTCTAGTTTGATGATTACACTGAAAGTACATCGGCCATTTGGGTAGGAAGGGACAAAGTAGGATCTTGTCCTGATGCAGGCTAGTTAATAGAAAAGTTATTCCTTTGGTTTTTAACTGAGTTTGTAGGATTATCACTTGAAGAGCTAATAATGTCGCCGGCATGTGGCCTAGGTTTAAACTTAGGGTTGAAATTGGATCTAGGTGTGTTTATTATGATCCCAGACACGATCCCAGACTGAGCATAAATAAATCCAATTGCTAATCTCTACAGATAGCTTGTTCCTCTTTCTGCACTCCAGATGTGGAAACATCCTTCACTATGTAAGGCAATAAAGACTTGAGGAACCATTCCAAAAGGAACTCTGGTGGAATGAAGGCCTTAATAAATCTCTTCTTTCTATGCCACTCTTGAATGTGATCATAGATATGGGTGGCTTTGTCCTGATGAAATTTTGACAAGAGTTCGGTACCGGCATCGTAACGCGCGGGTAGATGAAAGTGATTAAGGAAGGTCATAGCTAGGTCATTAAATGATGTGTAAGTCCCCCCAAGAAAATATATGTACCACTTTGCTATAGGCCCTATGAGAGTGTGTTGAAATAGCCTTAAATGAACTGAATCATGATTCAAGGAGTTCGAAGAGCAATAAAGGTGGAACGTCATGATGTGTTCACCGGGATATTCAACAGCCTTACATTCAAACTTTGGAATGTCCAAAGGAAGATTTGCGGGAATGAACGACCATGCCGGATCATGAGAAACTGGATCATTTGTCAATCTCTACAAGTCAGGTAAATTCAATGTTTCAAGGTAAGGGAGCCTAGGCTGAGCCATTTGGTTCCATGCTCCCTGATAGTTCTGGTTCACATAGGTTTGACTATTATAGACACCATGGCCTTCACCAATGGGATAGTAACCTCCTCCCATTTTATCCATATAGGGTTGCATATTGTATTTTGGAGTACCTTGAGGTTGGGGTGATACTAAGCCATAGTTAGGAGACTGATAAGTGGGTTGATACCCGAACCCATAAGGTTTGTAAGTTTGTCCATAAGACGCTCCATAGGATGGTCCATAATTTGGTCCATAAGATGGCACATACCCGATTGAAAAATAAGGAGGCACATATCCTTGTGACACCACGGTGTGAGTAGACGCAAGATGAACATGACTAATGGTAGAACTCTGTCCTGAAGGACCATGTGATTTAGGAGGAGGATGTGTCATAAAAAATGCATTTGAAGGAACCGGTGTTGAATACGATGGAATATGGGAAGTGATATAACTTGTTCCCCCAATATTCAAATGTCTAAGGTCAGTCCCTCGAATGGGAACAACAGTTGGAATCCTAGGATGCGTATGTGAAGGTCCTCCCACCACAAGGATGGAAGGTGCAATATGACTAGTACTACCAAACCTCTTCACTTGGAAAGGAATGGAAGTTCCCCCAGGTGCAACACTAGGGTCAACACCCAACCTAAAATTAGATGCTAGATCAGTCTCGGGAAGGTATGGCATGCACAACTAATTGTTCTAGTGCTAGTGGGTGCATGTTGAGTCTCACCACTCAAATTATGTGACCAATACCGACGGTTTTCTTGTATGCAGTCTGGAAATTGTGATAAATATTCATGTTATTATCCAAACACATGGTGGTTGGATTTTACTAGAGTCCCATACGTGCTCGAAGGTTCAACCTCCCATATCGGAGGTGGAGAAGTGAGATGCTCCAAAATCTTAGACCCATGGTGACTCATGGTGATATGTGTGTGTGAATTAAAGTGATAATTAGTTTGCCCAGACTGTCTGGTTCTCTCTCCCAAAGGTGGAGGAGACGTAGAAGGTGGAAGTCCTTCTAAATGACAAGAACGACAGAGTGCCACACCCGGATCCACTATGACTCAACAAAAGAAAAAGACTCAATCTAGCTACGCAACCCTAAGAAATCTAGCATACACAGAGCACACTCCTAAGAAAATCTATAGCCAAAAAACAAGCAAACCAAGGGGATGATATGTGAGATCTCAAATGCACTAAGTATGCGTCACCTATGCCATGTGCTTATGCCCAGCCCAATACGCAAAAAAAGACCAAATTTCCACATGGGTTGAAAGCACCTTCTTTGGGATGGCCCAAGTTAAAAAACCGACCAGCAAAATAAAAAATAAAAGAATGAAAATGGAAGAGTGGGACATGATGATCTACTTGAACTAGATAGTGTGCAATTTCATGGACAAATGCTCTTGGAATCAGATTTTGAAGTTTTTAGTTGAAAAACACTATGTTCGGTAAATCTTCAAATTGTATAGAAAAAATTGTTTTTCACTATTTTATAGAATTTGTTTTGAAAATTTTACCCATTTTTCTATAGTTTGGGCTATTTTGGACCAGTTTTGCACTGTTTGGCCTAATATGGTGTTGTAGGGACCCGTTTGGAGCGCGTTTTGACCGAGTATTTGATCCATTCATGATTATCACAAGTATAATGTCTGAACTGGCATATAGGTTAGGATTTCACATCCTCCTGCATTTTGCATGACCTTATGACCGTTTCATCTTAACCTTAGGTATGAACCCATTTATCGATATCACAGAACCTTCATGCTACTGTTATAAGTGGTATTGTGCGATCTGTAGAGCTTTCCTATACATGGGTGCCCTAGTTAGATATTATTTTGTATTTGGTACCCATGCTAAGATTCCTCCTTTAGGTTGTGGGAGTCCTTTTTTAGTCCCACCATGTCCTTGAGTAGGAGCTTCATACTCCTCTTGAACTTTATGTTGGATTTTCCCCATAGGGAATCCCTTGTATATGTCAAGTCGTAATTGCATTTCATGATTTTTTCTTGCCTTATTGAGCCTTATGCTGGCTCCTTGCTTCAGAGTTATAAGCCATATATACTGAGCTTGTCTCATTTCTAGCCAAGAAAATAATTTTACATATCCTTTGCAGCTTGATCACCCCTTTAATAGGAGGAGACCCTCGTTTGAGTGTTGTTATCCTTCACATACTTCCTTGAAATGAGCATAGGTATGTTCCACTACGTGGAACTAGTATGCCTATCCCTGACACTTTTCTCCTCCTAGTTATTTACTATAAAGAACTTTTATTCTTTTTAAACTTTTCAAAATATCTGAAAAAGTACAAAAAAATAAAAAACATAAAAAAACCAGATGGGAAAAGATGTTATCTTTGGTAGCAGTCGAGTCGTGTTGCCTTCGAACATAGCATTGTATATCACATACTTTGGTTGGGTTATTAGTTTGAATTTACTAAGATTTACTCATTACTTTGAGTTTATCTCCACCAACTGGTTATGCTTCCAGTCCCCATGGATCCTCTATTGATGCCTCCTGTGTCACAGATATTTCCTAGTTTTCATATCAAGTCCATGTTTCCTACCTTCAGTCACCACTTTCCTTATGCTCTTGTTTGAAGGAAGTTGAATCCTGAGTCAACCATTCCTCAGTCATCTTGACTTTGCATGTCGACCATTCCTGATACTGTTACTGTTTCATGCACATCTTGTTCAAGTTATTCCACATTATAGAACATTTATGAGTACCTCATGTTGGTTGATGGGGGATGCCTTAATTCCCTCCTTCCACTGGATTCCATTCCATTGACATTAGATCATTTATTTTGGAATAGGATTCGAGAGTCATTTGAGTGTTTTGAGACTTACAGTCATAAGTGGTAGGTTCTATCACCATCGACAGTTTTGGGAATACATCAATGTCCCCTGATCGATGGATTCTTTTAAGTGTTCGACCTCAACACATCTATTCACACTTGTTAGATTGCACTCCATACCTTGATTCCCATTTTAATTATTGGTGGGCTATCTTGCGTCTGTTAACTGTATACATCAATGACCCATAATTAGATGATGGAATACTATGTTCGACCTCAACAAATATATTCACATAGTAGGACATGTACTCATATAATTTTGTGTATAATACCTTCTAGCTTGGTTGCATTCCATATATGCTACCTCCTTGATCATGCTAGTATTCATGAGATTTCATCTCTCGCGATCTTGATTCCAGTGATTCCAATGTATATAAGATATTTTCATCCATTATGGAGATCTTTATCCATTGTATATTATACATGACGATGACCACACATGATACTTTGTATATCATACCTATTCATGGCCATTGTACTCTTATGTATCTGAGACTGATACATGTATTTGCAGTCACATGCAGAGATTCATTATTGTATTGTAATGATGAGTGGTTGGTTCTTCCACCTGGGTCTTCATTACTCCACTTTTAGGATGGATTTTATAATGTATTTCAACCATCATGTTTCCCCTCTAACCTCAAACAATAGGGGGCATATTTTATAGCTAATTTTACCACACCTGGATGATCACACATTTATGGCCTTCCCTATCCCTCTGCAGACTCTTTGGACCCCATGGACTTATATTATACTTTTATGTTCCAATATCATCCGCAAAAATTTCCTGTTTATACCTATACACAACTTTTAAAGCAATACTCACGTGTATACACAGCTTTTGACCTCTAACCCGCGTACATCGAGATGTGTGCAAAATGACAAATATTTTTGGAGTTTTCCTCACATCAGTTCGAATATTTTGTCTCTTGTCCTTCCATATGCCTTGAGAATGCTTGGATTCGACCCTCCATTACCCCTTTGGAGCACTATATATTGATCCTCTTGGATACATTAAAGAGGATAAATTCAAGAGTAAAGAAACTATAGTCCATTGTTGCCTCAGTTTTTCTTATACTTGAGTCTGCATCCATTTGTCCCTTGGAGCCCATCATGTTCTTCCCAAGATTGCCTTTTCTTTGTGAGATTTTTATTGAGAGATGGAGGATTGCAGTGGTGGAGGCCCAGGTGGAGGATTCAGTTTCTCCATTTCACATAAGTGACGACAGAGTTTGTCACTATTGTATCCCTGATTTATTAATAGAAATATATTTTCTTGTCAAATTCATGTGCATTTGGAATATGAATATTGAATCCATGGATGTATTTACTTTCTTATACATGATTGATTATATATTCTAGAGTATCTCTAACACATTTATATATATCATGCTTTCTTTGTTTGTTGTTGTTGAGAGAAAATTATAATTGCAATTGCATTGGAAAACCTCAACGGGGATCTACTTCAACCGTCTGGAATATGGTGCGAATTTATATCCAGTAGTCTTATATTTTCTTATTGCTCTTGCATATTGGGAAATATAGATTTTTGGCGTCATACTGTCTATTATGGTACCCCCAATCCATAGGACTTTTGTCTCCATAACAGATGTCATAAGAAAAAGCAGGTAGCCTAATGAGGATGCAATTTCCATTTAGAGGGTCGGTTGCAAAAACAAAAAGTGTAGAAAAGATGTGATAAGAAAAATAAGGAAACTTTGGTATAAGGAGGCATTAATTTTTAATTTGAATGAAAGGTTGTTTATAGGGAAACATCTCTCTTGTTTCATACATGCTATTTTCTCAAGGAGGGTGCACCATGTGGCTAGGGTTAGGGTTTAGCAAGTGGTAACTTGCTCAACAAGTCATTGACTTGCTTAACAAGTCACCCAGGTTCTACTTAAATACAATTTGAGCTACAATTATCAGTTTGGTTTATTATTATTTTGGTGTTGATGAATCTAAGGATTCCTTACTGAGTAATGTTCCTCAGTCTCTTGGGAGATGCACCTCAAGTGCATTTCCCCTTCTCCTCTCCTCCCCCTTTTCTATCTTATTGCATGTGTCATTGTGACAAGGAGAATATCATCAAGTTTAGTTTGAATTATGTAGCTGATATATACTCGTTTTGAGCTGTATATGATAGTAAGGTTCTTCCCCATAGATCTTACATTTTAAAATGTTCATGAGAAGATATTTATGTGCCCATCGAGTGTGATTTTGACAGTTTAATGTAATACGAATGGAATAATGTATAAGGAAGAATTATTAGATGATCAGATGTGTTGTAAAATTATATATTAGTATCTGTAATACTTCATTAGTAGGTATGAATTGAATATGGTTCAAAATTCATCAATTTATGCATACCCTTGCTAGTTGACTTGGAAAATTCTACTATTTTACAATTTTCTTCATTGTGTAAGTTTTATGAATTCAAATTCCATTTTGAAAGTGGTTGTAGGAATTTAACACACCCCAATACCTATCCTATCCCTCACAAATTTATTTCATTGAGGTTGTACCACGTTTGGACAACCAACTTTGAATAGGGTCTCCCTAGACTAAAACTGCTAGTTTTTCCCAAATCATTCCAAACAACCTCAAATCACTCTAGATCTGTTATTGAATTTATGAAATATCATTTCATTATTATTAACTATCTAATAAAACCTATGCAAATTGCACAAACCCTTGTTTGAATGGATTATTTTTAGTTGTACGGTTGGGTGACTCACAAGCGTGGAAGTAGGTCTCAACGGAGATGATTCTGAAACCTAAATGGTCCCTGATTTACATGTGCTATGGAAGGTACTTTATCTGTCCTAAATTATCCTTTGTATCTTCCTTAAACATCTACCATATTCCACAAATTTTTCAGTAAACCACATATTTTCCATTGCATCTTAAGTGGTTAATGTCACTACAAAAATCTGATTACACACCTCAATTAATAATTTCAGAAGAGTTAGAATTCTGATCTGAATATCATATTTGGGATATTACAAACACCTAGTCTTGAGTTTTCTGATTTCTTGGTGTTAGAGTTAATATATCCTGAATTCCAATTTAGGGATGCTATAGTGGTATCAAATCACTTTCCTCTACTCCTGTGGAATATAAAACTTCAATTTAAATATGTTTCATATTACACTTTCAAGTTTGTACTCTTGAAGTTAGTCCCAATTATTGAAGGAGATAGTGAACAATATGAATAAGAAGAAGAGGTCATATACATAGATGGAGACCTACCTAGAGAAGATTGTTGGATTTCAGATTCCCTTCGAACCACACTCAGTCCCTTCTTCTTAGTGCATCAAATGCAAATATATCGACCCAACAAAGAAAATCTCACTCGGTAGCACCTGTGACACAGATGTGATCCTACTCGAGATATCTTGCTTATGGGAAACTGCCAGAACTAGGTTTCTACAGTTGGGTGGGGGATTTTCCATCCCTTGGAGACATCCTAAGTCCCTCAACTAAGGATTATGGGTGGGTTTTTGACACTTATTCTACACAACCAAGTTGTGGCACGATTCCTCCTTGCGCAAGTATTATATCAACAACCGAATGCAACATAAGTACATTAAAAAATTCATAATAACAATGCAATACATATCAATATACCCTTTGTAACAAAATACATATACATTCAATCACAACAACATATATACATGCATCTTAAACAAATTCATCATTCATACATTCAACATAGTAGTTAACGTGGAAACCCATCCAGGAAAAACCAAAAAGACACTCTTCAACTGACATGAGAAATGTATGCACCTTCTGTCTTCACACTAAGCTACATAATTTTTTCTAGATCTTCTTCTTTATCTACACACATTCTTTCTTCCTCTCATTTTCTTTGATATTCTCTTCTACTCCTTCCCTACTTGAATCTACTAATGATCCACACATAGCCTAGATTGATTCAACTTCTCCTACACTTTTATGCACTCAGTTGCATATTCCTCAACCCTTTCCTACAACATGAAAAGATAACTCTACATACAGAAACTACCGGACATAAAAGATGCTACCTTTGTGGGATTGACAGAGAAGAGACTTAACAAAAAATAATCTAACAGTACATAAGATATAATGAATAAGATACAATGGAAAAGATACAGTGGAGAAGATACAATAAAGAAACTAACCCGCATCATCTTGGGTTCCTCCTTTCATAACCTCCTACATGTCGCTTTCATCTCACTTCATACAGTTATCCAACATTTTTTCTTTCCTATTCTATAAACACATGTCAGTAGGCACTAATGGCCCAAATTACAAAGATGCTTTTGTACATGCATCTTCCACCGACTCTCACCAACCTTGTCCCCATGATCTTCCCAAACTGTCTCTTTTTGGTCGTTATTCCCTACTATCGTTTTCCAGCCATTATACCACCTTGTTCCTTCTAGTACTATTATACTATCACACATTTGCTTGTCGCATTCCTTCCTTTTATTGCACATCTTCCTTATGTCATGCACATTCTTCTATCCCACATCTTCTTCTGTTGTAGCTTTCACAGTTTCCTCTTGAAATGCTTCTTTCCTTAAATCCTCCTTCTTTATCTTCTTTTGTCACGCCTCATTTTCCTTCTATTCCTTCATCTGCTCTTCTTGCCTTTTTTCGCTGCTCTGTCGTAGCTCCTTTCTCTTATTTTCACTTAACACTTTGCATACTTAAGAAAAATTCCAAGTGAATTTTAATTTCCTTTCCCTAGACCCAACATGCCCCCAACACTCACATGTGGCTCCTACCAAGCCACTCAAAGATATTCCTCCATTTCTTTACGTTTTCCAACTTTACTGTGAAAAATTTCAAGATTTTCGCTACTTTCTCTGCTTCTAGAACCAATAGAACCAGTAGAATTTATTGACAAAGAACCAGTACCTTAAGAAATACTAGGGTTCCATTCTTGTGACATACCAATTGTCTTCACTGATAATTTTTACCTTAAACAGAACCTAAGCTCGCGAAACTTCACTTCTTACTAAAATAGACTAGCAGTCTACGATCATAAATTTTGGCTCATTCTTTCTTTCCGTTTTATTTTCTCTTCTCTCTTTCTTACATTACCCCCCTTTTTTATTTTTTATTTTTATGCAACCAAGTTGCAGCTATCATGGAATTCATGCAACAAGTCAATGATCTTTCCCATAGTCTCATCATCCCAAAAATCTCCAATATTGGCAAACTTTGGATTTTTAGGTGTTCCAATATTTACTTTCTTAATTTTAAGTGGTCTTAGGAATTGGTCATAGGAAATGACAAATCCTTCCACTACATGCATAAATTATGAATCTTGTATGTTTATATCGAGTATATCATCATCATCCGGTTCTCCTGTGACATTGTAACATTCCATCCAATGGTGGAATGCCATTTTGCACTAATGGAAATTTGTGGTTTCGACATGGATTTATTCAAATATCTTCTCCTTCATTTTCTGTAGTGCATGAGAAATTGTTGTGTTATCACTCAAAAAATCAAATGTATGTGTGAATCTTGTAACTAACTCCTCCCACTCGAGAGTTCCTCCTCGCAGCTCCACTGATGTATACCAATTTCTTTGTACCATCTCCAATGTATGTATGAATCAATGAACATGTTAGTACTGTTTTTTGCTCCGCGTAAGATGATTAGGAAGGTCAAACGGAGAAAATCACATCTTGAAAATGCATGAAAGATACTATTTGTGGGTTAGCCAAAACTATGCTAAAAAGGACAATGATTCTACGGTGGTGATCTAGAGGCGAGCTAGATTGACGGATATAATGAGTTTCACAAATACTACAAGTGCAACCCAAATCACTTTTGTGCTTTTGCGGAATAAGATAAAAAAACCACAGCTTTCAAGGGTCAGGATCGATGAAGGATAGATCAATGAATGAGATTAATTCCAACAGTTCAAAGTGCCTATGGATATTCTGGCTCCCTGATCCGCGAAATGGGTTAAATAGAAGTAAATTTCAACGATGTGGATTGATCCTAGGAAATATCTATGGCGGGAAATTTCTCCACTGATTGAACAAGTACGAAACAAACTACCTTGAGGTCTCATGAAATTTGGCTTCCCTTTACACATGGATGATAAATATCGAAGGCATTCAGATCGAAAGGCTGGAAATGTTTCCGCTTGGTGAAAGTTACCGGAGGGTGAATCTATGATGGAAAGGACGGTTTTATGTAGGATCAGCTCATTTGAAAATATCTTGTCGTTGGGATATTCTGAGACAAGCGAGCATGAGGACAAAAACGTTGCACTACCGTTAATACTAGCATGCCCGTTTTCTCCTTAATGTTTTTTTATATATGTAAACTGTGTCGGATGTTTCATGTTCTAGTTTGTGAAAATTTTGATCATGATTGTAACTGATTTCTTGCCTTGTTTTGAGGTTAGTTTCAGAGGCCTGAAGCACTATAAATATACTTCCTTCCAAGGGATAAGATTGTTGGTTTTGGTCGGAACCTGAGAGATTTTTGATTCTTATGTAATTTGATCCATCTTTAATATAATAAACAGAGTTGGATGCCATCTTTTGGATGTGAGAATTCCTATGTATTTCTTAGTTGAAGTCTATACTCTCCTTACCTTGTGTGCATGTACTCCCTACCATTTCTTTGCATTATATTTTCTTCATGTCTTTGACTTGTGTATAGCGGTTAATAATTCATATTCCTATGCTCTAGTCATTGTTGTAGAAATCCACCAAATGTTTCTTCCAAATTTGGTGTGGAATTCATCCTTGCGATGCTCTACATCGATGGACTATCACTGTTCTTCATTTTCACCAGACCCAAACATATCGACTATGACCGAAGTGCTATATTTCTCAGATATTTCCTATGGAGGATTCTCTGTGTTTCTTGGTATTCGTGACTCGATAGAGCAATACATCATACCTTGTTTCCACTGCCAACCTCTAAAATTTATCCTGTGACAATATAATATGGCCTTGCTATGAATGTGTGAGAGATCCCTCTCTGGAATCAGAGAATCCAACTTCGATTCCTAAAGTGGTTCTACTGTTACATCGGGGTGCGTCTTCCCACAGCCTTGAGTGCAATTCTGGGTGCTAGCAAACTGGCGTCATTTCTAGGGATGAAATTGAAAATCATCCATGGGAATAATGACAAAAAATTCAAAGGATAAAGGGTTTCTGTGGGAAAACAAAGAATCCTACATGTGGAAAAGGTTGTGTCATTTTCCCTGGCGACTCCACTTAAAATATTCTAGAATATGAATCCACTAGGGATATCAGCAGCCGAAAGGACCGACATGAGGAGGAAGGTTCAAATACTCCTAAAACTATTGAATATAGTGCTGTAGATCAGAGTGTCAATGGTGAATGGCAGTCGAACATCCATAAGACAATAAATATTTCACCTGATGATTCCAAAAAACCCATGTTTCCAATAATGCGATAGTTCCACCAATGTTGTGATCTTAAAAGTCAAGTCTACAAAGAGTATTTGTAGGCTCTGCAGTGTGAGTAGATTCACGGTAAAGGAATGGATAGGCTTGAGGAGAATACAAGATACTTAAGATTCAACTTTCTCCAGAACATCTCATATTTTCTTGTAAATATTTCCTCCTCTTTTCCCAAGTTTGTTAGAATAATCTATCATGGCTTATTTCACTCCAAGAAAAGTTATGATTTCTCTCCTGTATACCCTTCCTTGCAAATGGAGAGTATCTGTCTATCCTGTACATTTGATTTTAATCAAAACCTTCCTCCCAAGAACCCTGACATTAAGAGGCACCTTGGAGGATGTATTTTCTACAAGAACCTGTTGCACCCAATATTCAGAGCCAATATATGCCTCTTCACTTGCCTCGAATCCTTCATGATTTCCCTACTAAACACTATAAATACCTTCCTGAGTTTTATGGAGAATATGAAGGCCTTACAACTGAGAAACATTTAAAATATTTTGAATATTTTATTGAACTTTTTGAGATAGAACATGATTATGTTTGTATGAGATATTTTTCCCAATATTTGCAAGGCAATGTCAAAAAATGGTTCAGAGATTTGTAGCCAGAATCCATCACTACGTGGGAGGAGTTCTCTCATGCATTTCTAGACTTTTGGGGTGAAAGGAGATCATTAGACCAAACACTCTTAGAATTTTATTCTATGAGGAAATGTTGAGGCAAAGCTACATCAAGTTTCAACAAAAGGTTCATGAACTTCTATTACGACATGCCCAAAGAAATTCAACCCTTAGAAGGTGCTACGAAGTTGAAATATGCATATGTTTTTCCTCCCGATTTCTCTTTATTTATATTAGAAATAAAATCAGTTTCATGTGGAAATTGAACCCAGTGATAGAACAATTTTACTCACAACAATTATCAATTGATCATGCAAAATAACTCACAAAAGAGACTGAAAATGGAGCTGAACACTAAACTGTATTAACACAGTGTACAATAGCCAACCCTGTAACATAATAGGTTTCTGCATGAAATAATTACATAAGGGATTCAAATGCACGAGGAGGCAATTCGAATCTATTCAAAATCAGGCTTACTAAAATTAAGCAATTCCCCCATAGGTGCATAAAGTAGTTTCCAAATCAGTCATGGAGCTTACGAATTGGAAAAAACACTTAGGAAAGCTAAAGAGTGATGGAATGACAACTCATACATTCTTTTTAAAGGAGAAAAGAGTGGAGGATGTAGAGGACAAAAAACTAGTTCACCTCACCTAGTCAAACTTTCCCAATTGCCTTAAAGCACTGAAAAAGTAGGCAATAAAGCATAAAAAGCAGAAGGGTGCCTAGGAGACCAGGAATAAAGTAGAATTGATTCCTTGAGGTTTCCCATGCACTAAAGGAGTCAAAATAGGCAATTTTGACCACTATGGATAGGCAAATGACAACTAGCATAAGGCGGGACACATGAAACTAGGCAAATAAGACAAAAATGATTAATTTAATGTCTAAGGTAGGTAACTATGGGTTGATTATTATAACAAACCCCCTTAAGCCTGAATTATGAGTAATATATCAAAAAATTATAGGGCCTAGCAACAAGGCTTAGTCACCCTTTTACATACTGCATGTCCATTTAAACAAGGAAAGAGGCAAAAACCACATGGGAAAATCCTCCCTTAAACATGGACTGTAAAACAAAATTTGGAAATATTGTCTTCACTCATGCTTCACAGCATGATTAGCAATCCCCAGCAGTGATTTGAGATTACTGAAGGTCTTCTAACAAAATTCTTTGGTGAAGAGATCAGCTACTTGTTCTGAAGATGAACAGAAGAGTAGGTGAATGGTGCCATCATGCACAAGCTCTCTGATGTAGTGTATATGGATCTCAATGTGTTTGGTTCTCTATTTCTAAATTGGATCTTTGTAGATTCGAATGGTACTATGGTTATCACAGTAGATGGTAGTTGAGTACTCTGATTCGAAGCCACACTCTCCAAGTAAACCCTACAACCATAAACATTGAGTTGCTGCATTAACAACTCCTCTGTACTTTGCTTCTGTAGATGAGAGTGCAATGGCACTCTGTTTCTTGCTTGACCAGCTGATTGTCCCTTCTGTAAGCATGAACACATATCCTAATGTGGACTTTCTATTTGTTCTATCACCTTCCCAATCACTGTCAGTAAAGCCAATCAAATCAAGATCAGATTTTGCTTTATAGAAGATCCCATGTGTCCTTGTTCCTTGAACAAAGTTAAGGATCCTTTTGGCTGCTTTCCAATGGATCTCATGAGGCTGATCCATGTATCTAGAATCCAGACTTACTACATACTAAATATCAGGTCTAGTATGTGTAAGATACAACAAAGATCCAATCAATTGCCTATACAGTGTATTGTTTACCATAGGTCAAGAATCAACTTCTTCCAGCTTCACTCGTGAAAGGAAAGGAGTCTTGCTTAGTTTGCAATACTTCATTTTGAATTTGTTCAAAAAATCCAAGGAATACTTGTACTGGTGCACCTTAATTCCAGCTTTGGTTTGAGCAATCTCAAGCCCCAAAAATTGGCTTAAGAGCCCCAAATCTGTCATGGAGAAGGCTTGGTTCATTGCACCCTTCAAGGAAGCAATCTCATCCTTTGAGCTTCCTGTAATGAGGAGGTCATCAAAATATAACACAATGATAATTAATGAACCATTAATTAACTTCAAATAGACATTTGGATCTGATTTTCATCGAACAAAATTCAGTGATGGCAAGAAGCTATCAATCTTGGAATACCAAGCCTTGGGGACTTGCTTTAGCCCATACAATGACTTTCTCAACCTGCACACAAGAGAAGGGTTAGTAGAAAATCCTTTAGGCTGCTGCATATATATCTCTTCAGTGAGATCTCCATTTAGTAAGGCACACTTTGCATCCATGTGATGTACCTCCCATTGCTTTGAGGCTGCAATGGCTAAGGCTAGCCTGATGGAGTCCATCTTTGCCACTGGTGCAAAGGTCTCATTGTAATCTATGCCATGAACCTATGAGTAGCCCTTGGATACCAATATAGCCTTGTACTTCAGAGGTGAACCATCAGCAGAAAATTTGGTCTTGTAGACCCACTTACACTAAACTAACTTCCTCCCTGGGGGAAGATCCACTAGCTCCCATGTGTTTCTCTTCTGGAGTGAGCTGAACTCTTCCTTCATGGCTGCTTGCCACCTTGGATATCCTACTGATTCTTCATATGTTTTAGGATCTGATTCCACCATCAAATATCATTTCTCAGCAATCATAGGATCCTTCATGCACAGACCACTCTCAAATTGAGATCTAGTCCTCCTTGGGTCATTGGGATCCCCAACTAGCTCTCCTGCTGCATGTAGTGTCTTGTATGCCCATTTTGGCCTTGTAGGGATTTTAGGGTCTTCAATAAACTCATGACTATCAGACATATCAGAATCAGCATGTTCAACAAACTCTTCACTTACTTTCAGAGGTTCAGGTGGTGAAGAGGTTTCTCCAACTTCCACTGCTGCAAGGTGTTCTTCTTGAAACTGAACACACCTTTCAATGAAGGATTTGTTTGTGCTCAAATTTATCAGCTTGTACCCTTTTGAATATTCATAGTACCCAAAAAATAGTCACTCTTGGATTTGGGGCTGCAAATCCTTTCTCTTTTCTGTTGGAATTCTAGCCCAAGCCCTTGAGCCAAAAATCCTGAAATGGGTCACATCTGGCTTGTGCCCACTCCATACTTCGAAAGGAGTCATACCATCAAGTTTTTTATGAGGAACCCTATTCTGGATATAGGCTACACAGTTGATATCTTCTTCCTGGTACTTTGGTGGCAAATTTTTGGCCTCCATCATGCATGTTGCCATCTCCTTCAGTGACCTGTTCTTCCTCTCAGCAACACCATTCTGCTGTGGTGTGTAAGGGATAGAATGTTGCATCTGAATACCTGCATCTAAACAATAATTAATAAACTCAGACTTGACATACTCACCACCATTGTCAGATCTAAGGACCTTGAGTTTCCTCCCAGACTAGTTCTCAACCAAAGTCTTAAAGACTTTGAAGAGGCCAAAAACTTCAGACTTGTGTTTCAGGAAGTAAACCTAGCAATACCTAGAAAAGTCATCTATGAAAGTCAATGCATATTTGGCCTGACTCATGGAAATATGAGGGAATGGGCTAGAAACATCACTGTGGATCAGATCGAGGGGTGCATAGGTTCTCGCATGACTAGCTCTCTCAAATTTATGCTCTGGGTGTTTTCCTAGGATACAACCTTGGCAGACTCCTTTGGAAAATTTTATCTTGGGAAACCCTATGACCATCTCTTTTTCACTAAGATCAGAAAGATACTTGTAATTTAGGTGGTCAAATATTTCATGCCAAATATTTCTTGCTTCATTAGCATGAATCAGAAGAGCAGAGGGGTTTGAGTAGGGTAGGAAGTGTGAGAACAGGTATACCTTCTGAGCATGATTTGCAACTCCTTTTGCAATGACTTTACCACTTGAGATCTCTGTGATCTCAACTTCATCAGGGGAGAATATGACCTTCTTTGGAGACCCAGTGTGAGTCATATGGTACACTGATAAGAGGTTGGAGGCAAGACCAGGCACATACAACACAATGCTTGACTGACCATGATAAAGATCAATCCTCCCTTTGCCCAAAATTTCAGTGAGAGAGTCATCTCCCAGTACTATAGGTGGTCCTTTCGACATGTCGACTGAGGAGAATGCCTCCTTGGTCGAAACCATGTGTCTTGAAGCTCCAGAATCAATGATAAAACTAGGTGAGCTTGATGTGCCAGCAACCAATGCATGAACTCTCTCTCTGTCATCTGAACTTGATCCTCCTTCTCTCTTCTTTGATCTGCCTGGAAGAGAGATGCCATTCTTCTCTAGGAGTTGGGTCAGCATGTCTATTTGCTTCTTCATACAAGAGCTTTCAGTGTGATTGCATTTATTGCAGTATGTGCACTTGCTCATTTCTCCTTTGTTTTTCTTCTTCTGGTAGTTCTTCTTGGAACCTTGTGGCTCCTATGGAGACTTGTTCTTGTCTCTCTTTTGCTTAGGTGGCTTTTTAGCTTTCTTTTTGCTTTTTGAATCCACCTTCAAATCTCTAGCAACCAGAGCTTAGTCTTTGGATGGTTTGATGGTGCCCATCATCACCAGCTTGTCCTGTTCTTGTGTGAGAGATTCCATGAAATCTGCAAGGCTAGGCATCTTCCAGGTTCGAGCTGTCAACTTTGTGGCATAGAAGGTCAAAACAAACACTGAATAGTCAGGGCCAAGCTTCGAGAGAATGGCCAAGACCAGCTGATCATCCTTATTTTCGATCCCACATTGTTTTAGCTGCAAAACAAGTGCTTTGAACTTGGAGAAATAGAGTTGCAGTGATTCAAAGCTATTTGGACTCAGGGAGATCAGTTCATTTTCAATTTGATGTCCCCTCATCTCATCTGTCTTCCCAAAAAGATCAGTAAGCTTCTCCCATACTTCATTCGGTGATGTCAATCCATCAAGATGGAAAAGGAGGTCTCTGGAAATACTCAGACACAGGAGACCATAGGCCTCATCCCTCATGTTGTGCCATTTTATATTCTCTGTAGCTGCATTGGGATCTGATTCTGTTTCCATAGTCACCACGTAGAGGCCTTTTTCTCTCAACAGTATCTCCATCTCTTCTTTCCATTCAAAGAAGTTGAAGGGAGTCAAGATGATCTTCTGAGATTGATCCATAGCTTAGAAATTGTCCTGGCTGTCAGTAGAAGGCTCCCAGTCACTGATGTCGAACCTGCAAAACAATTTTGAAGGAGAGAAATCAATCTACAATGGATCTGATACCATGTGGAAATTGAACCCAGTGATAGAACAATTTTACTCACAACAATTATCAATTGATCATGCAAAATCACTCACAAAAGAGACTGAAAATGGAGCTGAACACTAAACTGTATTAACTCAGTGTACAATAGCCAACCTTGTAACATAATAGGTTGCTGCATTAAATAATTACATAAGGGATTCAAATGCATGAGGAGGCAATTCGAATCTAGTCAAAAGCAGGCTTACTAAAATTAAGCAATTCCGCCATAGGTGCATAAAGTAGTTTCCAAATCAGTCATGGAGCTCACGAATTGGAAAAAGCACTTAGGCAAGCTAAAGAGTGATGGAATGACAAGTCATACATGCTTTTCAAAGGAGAAAAGAGTGGAGGATGTAGAGGAAAAAAAACTAGTTGACCTCACCTAGTCAAACTTTCCCAATTGCCTTAAAGCACTGAAAAAGCAGGCAATAAAGCAGAAAAAGTAGAAGGGCGCCTAGGAGACCAGGAATAAAGTAGAATTGATTCCTTGAGGTTTCCCATGTGCTACATGAGTCAAAATAGGCAAGTTTGACCACTATGGATAGGCAAATGACAACTTGCATAAGGTGGGACACATGAAACTAGGCAAATAAGGCAAAAATGATTAATTTAATGTCTAAGGTAGGTAACTATGGGTTGATTATTCTAACATTTCATTACAGAGAATGTTTGCTGATGCATTGGAGGTCGAAGAAAATTTTAGAATGTTGGGAAGAATCCTAGACCATGTCGGTATTAATGAAAACAACAATGAGTTTACCCTGGTAGAATTGCACGAGACAAAAGATGAATTTACTTGGAAACTCACCCCTTTATCCAGTAGATAGGAAAAATATCAGTGTAATGATGAAAGGGAAGGTTGTTTTGTTAGTTTGTTCCCTAAATATTGCAACCAACCTAGTGTGAAATGTGTCCATAGTATCCTTGAGCAATATTTTTGTGAACCTATATATGATGAATACAAAGATGAATACTGGGATGGCATGCCTAAGGAAAGAACTAAAGATCCTGCAAGTCTAGGATCTTGTAGTGAGAATTTCTCCTCACCACAGGGGTAAGAATGGCTCCCTTGTGCCTATAGGGCACAAGGGTAGGTTCCTACCCTTAGAAAATAGTAAAAAATGGAAGTAAAAGTGACTAAAACAAAGCTGTGAATTGATACTAAACTAATCTAAGCAATAACAAGTAAATGGAATCTATTGTAAACTACATCTAAGAGAAAATGACAGAAAAGAAGAGGAGATGAAGAACTGTTGAACCTCTCTACACACAGTAGGTTAGGGTTCTTCCTCCAAAACCTGCAAAATAACCTAAGCTACCATGGAGAAAACCTGCAAACAATTGTTAATGAAAAACCTGCAAATGAAAATATGACTTAGAAAACAAGATAAGAAAATAAACATAAATAGAAATGAGATTATACCTCACTTAGGTGGAAATGGGCAACCATGCCCTAGCTCATGGGAGCACCTCTCTCTTGGTTGGGAAGCAATGTCTTGGAGAAGTGGAGATGGAGGAGAGGGAGAGTGGGTGGTTTGAGAGCAAGAGGTCTCAAAGCATCCACGGGTAGCATAACAATATGCAAATGAGGAGTGTTTTGAGAGCGACCCCCCACCATCCTTATATAGTTTTTCCAAGGGGTTTTAGGGTCTTAAGCCCTTGGTCAAGGCTTTAGCCCCTTTTTTGGGCCTTTAGCCCCTTCTGCCCTAACTTTAGCCCCTTTCAAGGTTTTAGCCCCTTTTTTAGGGCTTTAGCTCCTGGGGGTCTATTTTGGGCTCTTTTTTGGGGTTTTTAGTCCTTTTCTTCATCCTTGGGATCTTTTGGAGGTGTGGGAGTCAAATGGAAGGTCATGGAAGGTCTTATGGAGTGAAATGAGTGTTGTGAGATGGTGCCCTTGGGTGGTGTAGGCCATTGAGAGCTATGTGGGGGATTTTTGGGTTAATAGATTGCCCCTTGATGTGTGAGGGCATGAGCTCAATGTATACCAATGAACATCATAGGATTTGCTATCGAGAGGTGGTGCTTCCGGGGATGGGGAATGGTGGCTTTTGGTTTTGTATTAATTTGGTTCCCATCAATGGGTGAGATACAATACGTGTGATACATGTATATGGACAAGGTGGGCATTTCCATGCTCATGACAATGTCAAAAGAATCATTTGATTTATGCTCTAAATACAAGAGCCGATCATATACAACTATTGTTACAATGATGGTTGCCTCTCATGTGAGGCTGAATACAATATTGATCTGGTACATTGGACCCATGGCATTCTCATGGAATGCTATATCTTCATGACTGATGGTCTGTTGGATCCGGAATAGTACACAGCTATATGGACTCGGTGGTTGAGAGTCAGAGTCTCTGTGGTACAAGTATGCTGCATGAATCATAAAGGTATATCGAAGCACTGCTGGGGCTTCTAAACACTGTTTCAAACGCAACCAATAAATCACAAGGGACATAACCTGTTTAGGTCCCTCGAGTGGACTCACCAATGTGCTAGAGTCAGGAAACATCCAGGGTCTTCGATCGAGTACTATGTGGAACAAACCCTGTATGAATCTCAATGGTGCGATGATGTAGTTGAAGTCGAGCGCATGAGAAACAACCATTCCGAGAGGCACTAAGGACTCCTCTCAAGTGGTCCAAGGAACTCATCCAAATGACGTTAATGAAACCAAGGTACAGGGACCTCTAGGTCTATCCTCAGGAATATGTGTGTTGGCATCGATAGAGGGAGACCTACCCCTGGTTAAGGCGATGATGTTTCCTTGACCAGGAGCGCGAGGGATGACTGAAAGATGTGAAGCAATTTGCGGACTGACTTACTAAATTGGGAGGGAGGGGAGGGAAGGGAAAAAACTGAATAGGGGCAGAGGGGGAATGGGAGACTCAAACTTCCTTTGTTCAGAGTATAACAAAAGGGCAGACCAGGAAGCAAATGAATCATTAGAGGAAATTTGGGGTCTAAAATGGGCCTTATAAGAAAACGTGCCAAAATAAGTTTTTGTGAGTTGGAATTCAAGAACCAATAGAATTTCAATAAAATAAGTCAACCATAATGGTTGAATTGACATATTTGTCATTAAAAAAACTACTTTTTTGTTCGTATTTTCGACATATCTCATTGTGTTTTTACTCAAATTTCGATTGGGAGAGCTCATTGGATGCGGAATTTGATTCTGCATCCAACGAGTACCCACACTGCATACTTTTGATGGACTCCACTACCCCAAAAACAAGAAATATCTGAAAAAACATGATGATGACATCATCATCACATTTTTTCAGGTATTTCTTGTTTATGGGGTAGCGGGGGTCCATCAAAAGTATGCAGTGTGGGTACTTGTTGGATGCAAAATCAAATTCTACATCCAACGAGCTCTCCCGATCGAAATTTGAGTAAAAACACAAGGAGATATGTCGAAAATACGAACACAGAAAGTAGTTTTTTTCTTTCTTCCTCCAAAATTAATCAATATTATTTTATTATTTTAACTATTATTTTATTATTTTCCTTCGGAGGCCCATTTTAGACCCCAAAATTCTTCTAATGCTTAACTAATGAGAATGGGATCATAGCTGTAATACAGGGAATGTCGATGCAGATGGGAAATACTTGGAGGAGGTGGACACTTTTGATACTGATGGGATCCAAGGAAGACACATTGCAGAGTACTCTGAACAAAGGCGACCCCATGTGGGGATGCTGCCAAACTATTTTCTGTGGGGTGGTGTCTAGGGACACCATTGTGGTACGATATCATGGATTTTTGGCGAGCCCGAGAAGGTAAGTGCTCGATGGTGCTTTCAATTTTAGAGAGTCTGAAAGCATGAAGAAGAATCCAGTGGGGGCTCTTTTTCATTGGTAGTCTCCTCTGCTCGAAAAAGGATAAAAGTATACATAGGAGAGCTCACCCATCCTGGAGGGGATGAGAGACTTCTTTACCATTGGTAGTCCAATCAGGCTGGAAAATATTAAACCTATACTTACTGGACGGTCATTTAAATACTTTTACGACCTGAATGAAACCAAGTTTGCTCGGCGATCTTTTCTTAATGAAACGGCTAGAAAAGAGTTTAACAACAACCGGTGGTGAGCTTTTTCGTCAAGTGCGGCTCCTTTTCCTGAGAAAGCACAAAAATATGCAGAGGGGAATGGTTTTGGCTTGAGTGTGCCAAGGATGTCCTTTTCATCAGATGGTCTACATGGTCTGCAAAAGGAGGTAAACGAGACGATGTAGACGCCATTTCCTATACTTTAGCGAGTGGGAAAGGAAGCAGCTGCACTCGACAATCTTTTCATTGTTTTAAGGAGTCAGAAAAGAGCTTAAACGAAACTCCAAGGTGGTCAACCGACTGCGATGGCATGAGCAGTGCCCCATGTTGGGATGGTGGATAGAGGTCCAAAGGTCATCTGTGTAGTATGGACGGAGAAAAAGGCTCTCAAACATACCAATACCTACATGGGATAGATCGCGATAGAGGTACACAAACCGAGGTGGCTCTCGGACAGAGGCCAGGAGAGTGTGTGTGTGTGTTAATGTGGACGGACTTGACCACATGGGATGTAAGTACAATTCCGGATGTTTTTATATGCCAAATATGTGCAAGAAAAGAAATCGTTTTGTGGACAGTGGTCCAGAGGTCCACGTAAGGTGCGGTGAATGGAAAAGACAACTAGGTGCTGAAGATACAAAAGAAAAGCTAAAATTAGATGTCTTGACAGGCGGCGGCCCAAGGACACTTCTATGTCAAATACATGGAATAAAAACAAAGGATTTTGTGGACGATGGTCCAAAGATGTCCACATAAGGTGCGGTGAAAAAGATAATTATAACTATAAAAAGTAAAATATGGTACAATCCTTACCGGGTAGTGGCCCAATAGCTTGTATGCATAGCAGTCGGGAAGTGTGATACGAGTACCAGTCCATAGACACTCGCATCGTCATGTCATGGCTCGTGAATCGAGGTGACTAGTGGGAAATGCTCCCAAAATTGACTATTTAAACATGAGATATTGGTCTCATAAGGGGATAGAGGGCAGAATTCCAAAACTAGTGGCGTGAACGGTGTCTCAAACGGAGTCCGTATGGTCGTGTTATGTCAATCGAAAGAAATTAGGTCAAATGGGGCCTATAAAAGGGGAGGGTCCACATGTTGAAGTGTCATTGTCACTGTTCATTGTGGAGTTGGAGAGGTGGGCCCTAGTTCTTCACTTGCTGATTTCTCTTGATTCAATCGACGGTTTCGTGAGCTGCGATTTGCAGGTAAAATCTCTCACTGAACTTCTTCATTTTGATGTATTTTTTACTGGATTTGACCACCTGGAGGCCCCCCATGAGCTGTTTGGGGTTTCATATTCACCAGGTCGCTCATTTTGAAGGGAAAGGTGTGCCTTGGGCACACCTGTTGGGCCTTTATGAGCACCCTGGGTGCTCCTTTTCTCAGTTAAGTGCACCCTGGCCCTATTTGGGTGGTTTTTTGATGGTGGGGAGGTCTGACATCAGGGTTTTTGCCTTGTGTAGGATGGTGGAGATAAAATGGAGGGAGAGAGACTGCAAGCCAGTTAGAGATGCATCATTATGAGATGGGGGTGTTAGAGATACACTAGCCCGCTATGGGTTACTGAATTTCATGCAGATTCTTCTCATGCGGAGCTTGGGTTTGCTAATGCAAACTTTGATCAGTTTTGGGATGTTACTGAGGAGGTGTTCCTCTTACAGGGACAGCATATTGGGATTATGCTAGAGGATGTGTACTTCATTACTAGGCTCCCAATATTGGGAGTAGTTGGTGACTTGGTTCCTGTACTGTCTCAGGGGGAGACATTAGAGGATTTATATGAGTGGCACTGTTACGCTATGCTGTATGTACGTGGTTCTTACATCCTGATGTGTGATCTCGAGGAGTTGTCCATACGGATAGTGGGGAATTTACTACAGCGCATCTTGGGTTCCACAGGGAGACACAATATGTTTGGTGGTCAGCTGCAGTTACTCGAGCATGCCATTGGTGGCACATATTATGCATCGGTCCAGATGTACTTACAGGCTGTTTGGCATCAGCTGAATAGGTCGAAGACTAGTGGTGCTGGTTTTTTCTTTGGATCCTTTCTATGTGCTTTCTTCTTTGAGAAAGTACCTACACTTTGTCCTCATCGAGCTGTGGAGGACAGTGGTCCACGGGAGCCGAGGATGTATAGGTGGTGCCAGATGATGATTCACGAGGGTGGCGATAGAGTGGGCCACTTCTTCAGGGAGGAGTTGTTGGAGAAGTGGCTCTAGGTGCCTGTGGTGATCGAGGAGTACCTGTATGTGGGTATGGACTTCTAGGGAGATCCAGAGATGCCCCGAATTCCTGGTCAGGCTTGGGGAACAGCTAGTATGTATGCTCAACGTTTTTATGTTCATATTTCTGCATAGTATAGTTGAGCTGGTTAGTGATTTTTGTGTTGATGTATGTGGATTGATGGTGTCCTTGGTTGTGTGTGCAGATGTTGGTCCTTGCTCGCCACCTAGGAATCAGAGGCGGGTTGTTACCGTACCTCTTGCAATAGCTTCTGCGACGGCCCCTTCTGGGAACTCTCGCAGGTGAAAGCGGGATATGGATGGGCTGGTGCCATACATGGAGGAGGTGGCTACTAGAGTGTTAAATGTTGGATGGCAGCACATGAATACCAACTTTATTGTTGCTGTTCACAATAGTCCTCCCGAGCTGATGGGCGTGATGAGGAAGATGGCAGTGGCGTGCAAGCACTTTCTCCAGACGGTGAGAGGTGGTGTTCTTGCATTGGATTCGTCTTCTTCGGAAGATGATGAGTCCGAGTCAGATGATATGTCTGAATCGGATTAGTATCGTTTTGGGGCTGACCCTTAGTGCATAGGTTCCCTTAGGTGTTTTTGTGTTGCTTATGTATATCCTATTGAGAAAGCATATGTGGCTTCTCCTTTTTGTATTCGACATATTGTGGACATGCGGCTTATGGATTTATATCTATATATATTTTTGATGCATGTGGATGTGCTTTTATGGTTTTATTATGTGAGTCTTTTTATTATGTTGTGGAATGCAAATGCCTATGTGATGTATTATTACACTCTGTCTGTATTTTTAGACATGATTATGCGTTGTGATATGGTTGTATGTTTCCTATATGCTGTTATGGATGTGCAAATTTAGAATATCGTTAGCCATTTGATCTATGACACTATTGAGGTTCCTAGGAACATATGTGAATGTGATGGATTCAAATGTTCTGACCATGTGTTTAGTGCACAGGTAATTTCTAAAGAGGTAGGGATCTTGAACTTGGTAATGGTTGTTCAATTGAGAAACAAGCAGCTGGGAGTCTAAGAAGACATCGAGATGGTGGATTCCTAATTATAGAGTGGCGGCCAAGAGACCATTGACACCATCATATTCTGCCTAGTTGTTGGTTGCAGTTCCCACGCATATTCCATCAATGTGGATCAACTTGTGCAATGGGGAGTAGATTACCCATGCAGTCGAGGTGAGGTTTGGGTACCATCTGCTTGCTCCATCTACCAACCCCGTATACCGATTTGAGGTGTGCTCCATTTGAAGCAATGAGAGGAAACGATACATAAGACTCCATCGGTAAAAATGTGTAAAACAAAAAATGAAAAGACTATACTACAATTAAGAACACTGTCACTCAAAGGGGTGATGTTAGGGGGAAAGTAATTTGGACTTTCCCAGGATCAGTGGTCATTTCGTTGTGTTACACGATGAATCCTTGGAGACATCCTATGGGGACATAGAAAACACACTTGAATGGGTTCAAGCAGATCCTGTACTGGCGACATCACATTAGTACTTGTCGCAAGTCATCTATGTGTTGTGTGTGGTTTTGCGACCGTGCGATGAGGTTGTTGAAACACACAAACATGATGTGAATGAGATCACGGAAGCAGTGTGTCATGGTGTGCTGGAAGGTGGCTCCAGCATTTTTGAGGCCAAAGGGCATGACTCGGTAGGAAGATGTGCCCCATGGGGTTGTGAATGTCATTTTTTAATGGTCTTCTTTCCGGCTTTGGATTTGGTTGTATCCGAAAAAACCATCCATGAAAGAGAAGGCTTCATGTCCGGCACATGAATTGATGATTTGGTCGATGAACGGGGTGGGGAAGTTGTCTTTGGGACATGCCCCATTGAGATCATGAAAGTTTGTGCAAACATGAATGGTACCCTATTTTTTATTCATGGGAATAGGGTTAGACACCCATGTTGTGTATGCAATGGGAGAAATGAAGCCGACTGTGCATAGCTTCTCTATCTCGGCTTTCACCACGACCACTTTGGATGGATGGATGGGTTGTTGCTTTTGGCGGACGGGTGCCACGTCAGGCCATGTGTCGATGTGGTGTTCCATGATGGATGGATCTAGGATGGGAATTTTAGTGTATGATGAGGCAAAGATGTCACGGAACTCTTAGAAGAGGGCAGTGTAGGCATCAACCTCTTCGGGGGAGCAAGATGCCCCCAGCATGATTTCTTCAATGATCTCAAAGTTGGTTGAGATGTCGATTTTAATGGTTCGAAAATTGTTCGCCATGTTCCCTTCTTCAAAGGCATCTAGTGTTGGGATTTGGGTTCTTGAACCAGTCAACCTTCCCATGGATGAAATATTTGGTCTCCACGGAAAACTGGTCGAACTACGATACAAGCTTTTCCGGGAGGAAGAATGGGCGATGGTGCATGTCATCCCATGGGTATTTTGGGGCGATCAGAGCTTCAAGGATCTCCTCATTGTTGTTGAAGCAATGAAGTGATAGGTATGATGGACCATCGTTGGAGATGGAAATGAGGTGGTTGGGGGAACTAGACATCATGTAAATGGACATGGTGTCGGGCGAAGAAGGTGGAGGTGGGTGAACTTCTTCAATCAAGGTGATCTCAGACTCAAGGGAATGGTGACGGAGCTTAGCAAGAGCCATTCAAAATTTGGGCAGGTCTTGGCAATGGTGGGAGTAATGCCCATACAAGCTGCAAAGGGTGCAAGCATGGTTTTTCCTTAATGCCTTGTTCTTTACTACTGGCGCAGTTGAGAGTTCAACTATGGGGATGTTTTCATTTGTATCCATGGCATCTAGATGTGTACGGATCACTGGGATTTTAGGGCAATTTTGAGTTGGATGGCCCTATTGTTTGCATGCGGCACAAGGTGGAACTTGTCGTGGTTCTACAGTGGATTTGGTGTTCTTTCCCCTGGTCCTTTTGGGTTGGGGTGGTGTAGGTGTGGGTGCAGCGGTTGGCTTATACGGACCGGGTGGGGGGTGAGATTCAATTGCAATAGGTTGCACCAGAGTTAACACAACCTGGGGCATTGCTGGTTGAGTTGGTGGATCTAGATACCACACCAATATCCCCAACGCAAGGTTGGGTAGGCTTAAGGTGGCCATGGCCATCTTGCTCATGACACTAGGTGGGGGAAAGAGGAAGGGAATTGTATGGACCAGAGATGATCCCACATAACTCCCAGCTGGTTGCATGTGGGGGTGAGGTTGTGGTTGCAATTTCCCGTAATGTTGCTGCTGCGGGTGATGTTGCAGCTGCTGTTAGCATTGTGGTTGCGGGTGATGTTGTGATTGTGGTTGGGGCTGCGGCTGCGGTTGCTATTTGGGTGCACCGATGCTTGAAGAGACCATGCACAGGTCCGTAGTTTGATTTTGTGTCAGTGGTTGTGACACCAACGGGAAGGGAGCCATCATGGTGGGATCAGAAAACAACCCAGGCCCCACATTCAACGGTGGGGAGGCTGGTGTGTTTTCAACCACAGTGTTGGTTGTAGGGATGACGTTAGCGTGTGCGGTCACCCCTTGTGGCTCAGTGGTGGTGATGGTAGGGATAAAGTTGGTAGGCATTCTTAACCCTTGCAGATCATGGTAAGTGAGGTGGTCAACCATTACAATATTCCCTTCGTGGGGGAACATCATGAGGTGGAAGACAGTTGATACGACGGCTTGCATGGCGTACATGTAACTCCTCCCAAGGAGGAGGTTGTAATCCAGTTGAGTGTTGACGACCTCGATTTCGATCATGACTATCTTATCGGCTAACGTGATGGGGACATGGGGGAGGATTCCTTGGGCTTTAGTGGGGTGTCCATCATAAACCTACAGAGTCATGGAGGATGGTTGTAGAATCGGTGATCCAACCTTCTGCCAAACCAAGGTAGACATGATGCATGTGGATGCCCGCTCATCCACTATGCAACGGTGCACAACCAAGTTCTAGATGGATACTGGGATTTGAAAGGCGATAGTGGAGGGCATGTGCGGCTCTTCGTTCTCTGTGTCAAATGTGATTAGCTTAGAATCCGAGGGGTCTACTGCCCCTAGAGTGGCTAGTAGGACTTTTCGCTGCATTGGGCATGTTTTAAGTACCTCAAGAGTGGACATGGCGGTTGGCATTTGGGCCAAATCATCCACAATGCTATAGCTAACTACAGCTCTAGCTGTGGTGTTATTGGAAATTTTGTGTATGTGGGGGTGTGGGAATGGGGGTAACTGGAGAGGTAGGTTGGTTATCTTAGACGTGGATGCTACTGATGAGTCAACAGGTTCGGTGGTGGTACCATATTGATTTCGTCTAGTCTGTAAGTTGACCTCTTCAGTGGTCATGGTCATCAGGTGGTGAACACTAGTTTCATCCATGGGTGGTGCCCTCAGAGCATTAGGATTGGCCTGGGGAGGGGGAGCAGTTGCCACCAATCATTGGACTGGTAGTGGGTTTCGAAGCAAAATGGGAGGAGGTCCTTGTGGTGCCTAGTTAGGTTGGGCTTGGGTGGGGGCATTGGTGGCCTGTTGGGCCTTGTTTTGAATGGCTTGCTTAGCGCAAGCCATGAGGGGACACTTGAATGTGTAATTCCCATAGACATCACATAGTGTACAAGGTTGGTTTGTGTCAAAGAGTTGCATTTTGGTGCATTCTGCTGTGGGGGATTTTGGGATGGTCGGTTAGTCACGGAATTATTATGAGGGTTTGGTTGTTGATGACCTCCCTGTGATTGGTTGCAGGGTCAGTTATTTCTAGCTTTCCCTTGTTGATTGTTGGGGGCAGGCTGGTTGGAATGGTTTTGTTGTGCGAACACTTGTCCCAATGGAGCAGGTGGAGTGGGTGGAGCAGGGGCGGGGGCCTGAACTTGTTGCACTGGTGGTACATAGTATATTTGTGTGGGTGGTGGTGCCACGAATGTGGGTATTTGCCCCACATACTATTGTGTTGGCCAAGCCATCGCCTAAGCTTATTGTGGTGGCGCAGGTTGAGCATAAGAGGTTGTTGCTCCGAACTGAGACATCATTCTAGCATAGTCCAGAGCTTGGTTTTGGTAAGAAATATTAGTAGTGTTGCTTGGTTGCGGTACCACGGCAGGTGGTGTCGGTCAAGGATGTGGTTGTTGGGAAACTGACCCTATGATTCCATCCGTAGCGTGGGATTCCCCTAGTGCGTCATGGTAAGAGGTACTTCGACGGGGAGCATATGGAATGACAGTGTACAAGTATCCAGACTGGGCGTAAATGAGATCAAATTTTTAGGCCTTCAATATGGCCTCTTCTTCAGATTGGGGATGTTTATATGCGACGTCCTTTACGATGGGCAGGAGCAAAGTCTTGAGGAACCAATCTAAGAAGATCTTGTCATCAATTTGTATCGTACATAAGCTGCGACGCACCGCCACTCATGGATATGGTCAATGATGTGGGTGGTAGTGTTTTGGCGACAGGATAACAAGATCTCCACACCCTCGTCATATCTGACAGGGAGTTGGAAATACTGTAGGAACATGAAGGATAGGGAGTTGAAGTCGGGGTACTTGGCTTGTGGCAGCTCAATCTACCATTTGGTCATGGCACCTATGAGGGTGAGTTGGAACAGCCTCAGCCTGATGGAGTCTTCTACAATGCTATTGGATGAGCACCATAGATGGAATATCATTATATGATTTTGGGGACATTCCCTGGCTTTTCCCTCAAACTTTGGGATGTCTGATGGTAGCTTCATTAGCATAGGTGTCAAGAAAGCTTGGTGGGGGATGGGATCATTCATTAATATAGCCAAGTCAGGAAAGCTCAAGTGAGCCATGAAAGACATATTTGATCCCAACTTGATGTGGGATGGGGCTGCAATGGGGGTGGGGTTTGTAGGTGCATAGTGCATTTACACAGCTGGGGGTGCTTGTGGTGGCACCATGGCCGATGGACCCATGCCCCTGAGTGTTGTGGGTGGGATGGTGTGGGTAGCAAGGGCATTTCCCCCATGCATGGTAGAAGGGGCAATGTGGGTGGTTGGTGCACTGCCCCCTTATGTGGTAGGGGGACAATGTGTGTGGAGGGGCCACTGCCCCCATGTCTTGCCACTGGGCCAGCTTAGCTGGTCACTATTGGTGGTGGAAATTGGTGAATTATAGTCGGCATGACTGTGCTCGGACCGCTTTCCACGTTGTGGGTGACAGGTGTTATAGCTGATTTTACCACTCCAGGTGAATCACACTTGTATGGCCTTCCCCTGTCCCACTGAAAACTCCTTAGACCCCTTGGACAATTTTTTGTCCTTTGATGTTTCCTTGATCATCCCTAAAAACATGTGAAAAATGATACACATGACTTTTAAACCCTTAATCGTGTATATACGCGGGTTTGACCCCTAAAACCGCGTACATCAAAATCCAAATCCTTTTGGAGTTTTCCTTGACATGGATCCGACTCACTTGACTCCTAGCGTTCCCTATGCCTTGATATCACTTAGATTCGACCTTTCATTACCCCTTTGAAAAGCTATATAAGGAACTCTATGGTACATTGAAGGCATATGAGAGAATTGAGAGCAAAGAAACTATAGTCCATTGTTGCTGGAACTTATGCTTGAGTCTGCATCCCTTTGTCCCTTGGAGCACTGTTGTGTTATTCCCAAGCTTGCCTTTTGCTTGTGAGCTTGCTATCGAGAGATGGAGGATTGAAGTGGTGGAGGCCCAAGTGGGGGATTCAGTTTCTCTGATTCACAAACATGCCAACTGAGGTTGTATCCATTGTAATCTCTGATTTTATATTAATAGAAATATATTTTCCTGTCCAATAATGTGTGTTTGAATGAATATTTTATCCATGGATGTTTTCAAATGCTTATATATTGTTGATTATATATGCTAGAATAGATCTAACACCAATATCTTTAGTGTAGCTAGGGTTTTCACCCTAGCTTGTGCTGATGAGT
>LPNX011073056.1:0-24847 GCA_001517045.1 Pseudotsuga menziesii | reverse complement strand
ATAGGATTTAGGAATGGTAGTTACCTTAGAGAGTAAATAGCACTGACTTATAATTTGACTTGTTTCTGCAGATAAAAACCATCTTCAGTAGTACTGCTCGTCAAATATTATCTTAAATGAAAGGGATGTTGCAGTCTTCCATAAATCAGATCTTAATTCTCATTGTACAATAGGCATTCATTACTTTGTAATTTCCTATACTGGATTTGCATTCTCTTTCTCAACCTCCGGGAAAATGTTTTTCTATACTGGATTTGCATTCTCTTAGAACTATGCTTTTTAAATTCCAGTAATGTTATATTTCATTGGACCATTTCTGTCAATGACTTGAGGTATGCCAACAAAGCTTTGTGTGGAATGGTAGTACTGTACCAGTCATTGGCAAGTATAGTGGTGCACTGTAAATTTGGATTCGGGAATATGTTTTGAGGATTATTCCAGGTTTCTTTGAAGCTTTTTTGATTGTACATGCCCGACTATATTTTTTTCCACAGTATGACACAATAATATACTGTGGGATTCTGACTGGCTTATATATGGAGCATGTATGGTTCTGGACTATGTTCATTATATAATCAAATTCTGTTCCGCGTTTAGGTCAATATTACTTTATTTTTAAGTACATAGCTGTAAAATTGTTTGTTTGGTTAAGACATCAAAACCAGTGGGCAATTGGTATGCGCTTGGTCTATTCCAGAAGCAAAATCTGAGTCCTGCGGTTAGGTCCTTTTTGACATTATTTGGTTGAGATAGCAAAACCAGGGAGGTAATCGAAGAAACTCCCCATAGCCATAGAATTGTTTTGTTTGGTTGAGACAGTAAGATAAAATCTTGATTACTAGATAAGTTTGATTTTTTTTTAAATTACAACTTTAATAACATTTAATAAAAATCCATTAAAAACAATAATGACCCATGGATTTACTGTTACATTTTCAAATGAAAAGAATGATTTATTTTTGCATATCAGTATTGAAGGGCTCACTATCTACTAACCCTTCAAAGCGAAATGGGCTTATAAATATTTAATATATATATATTTTTTTAAAAATTCACTGCCGTCGCTTAAGCGACAGCTATCTCTGTTGTTTTTGCGATGCCTTGCCATGCTATCTGTCACAAATGCGATGGTTTTTGGTGATACGTGGCACTCCAAAATTAGTTCTATGTGTCGCAAATACGACGCCTCGTCTTCATCTCCGTCGCTTAAGCGACAGATATAGCTGTCGTTTTTGCGACGGTCGGTGATGCTATCTGTCGCAAATGCGACGGTTATTGGTAACACCCAGGTGCTTAAAAATCAGATCTATCTGTCGCAAATGCGATGAATCTTCTCCATATCCATCGCTTAAGCGACAGCTATATCTGTCGTTTTTGCGACGCTTACTCTCTAAAGCAATGGTTTAAGCGACGGTTATACCTGCCGTTTATCCGACGGTTGACATTTAACCGACGGTTAGTTAAGTGTCGCTTAACCGATGGTTAGTTAAGTGTCGGATAGCCGATGCCACGTGTCTGACGCTTAAGAAAAAATCAAAGTGTCGTACATGCGACAGGAAAGTGTCGAAAATCCGACATGACGGCCGTCGGATTTTGGGTCGAAATGTAGTAGTGAAGCAAGGAATATTGAAAAATGGGAAGGGTTGAGAGAACTGCCTTTATCAAATTCAGTTGCTCGGCCTTGGTAAGCTAGTGACCACCCCAAGAAGCTATTTTGGATTTAAGCTTAGCTAATACATAAATCCAAAGAGAGGGGGGAATAGAACCAAGAGTTAATGGTAGCCCCAAATATTTTATCTTTTCCTACTTATCAAAGCCAAGGAATACAAAGGAATTTGTAATTCGAATAATTGAAGCATGATCTATGTTCCAACCATAAACAACACTTTTTATTATTATTGATTAGTGCTCCTGAAATTAGGTAATAATTTTGAAGAATATATTTAAAGGCTCAGGGAATCTTTAATGAGGCCCCTCCAAGAAGAAGAGAATCATCAGCAAAAAGGGCATGGTTTCGTGGGTCCACCCCCCTTGCAATCTTAATGCCAGGAATGAAACTTGATTCCTTTGCAACTGATAGTTTTCTGCTGATGGATTCAACCATCAAAATGTATAGAAAGGGAGATAGCGGACACCCTTGGCGAAGGCCTCTTGAAGCTTGAAAAAATTATGTTGGTCTACCATTGACTAGAGGCGCGATACAGGGTCTTTTGTACAAGCTTTAATCAAATTAACAAACTCTAGGGTGAATCCAAAAGAGAGAAGGACTCGATATAGAAAGGGGAGCTTTACTCTATCAAAGGCATTCTTCATATCAACCTTAATGACCATTCCTTTCTCCTTTCTATGGAAACTTGAATGAAGGGCTTCTTGAACCTAAATTGCATTATCTACTAAGTGTCCGCATTTAAAAAAACCCCCTTGGAGTGGAGAGATCAACGTACCTAACAAAGGCTTGAATCGATTAGCTGTAAGTTTGGCTAGAATTTTGTAAGAGCCATTACACAATGAAATGGGTCTAAATTTGTCAAAAGAAGAAGGATTAGCTTCCTTAGGGATTAAATCTAGGAAAGTGGAGTTGGTACACCCTCCAACTTTAGCTTTTTTATGGAAGGCTGACACCATGCAGATCAAGTCTATTTTGATAATATTCCAGCAGACTCTATAAAAATGAAATGAAAAGCCATCCAGCCTAGGAGCTTTATCTAGCTCCATTTCCCAAATGACATTCAAGACTTCTTGTTCAGAGAATGGTTTCAAAAGATTTTTGTTATCCTCTGTGCTGACAAGAGAAGGAATATTAACCAAAAAATCAGCAGACACTTCCTCGTATGAGAGCCCATCCTCCTGAAACAAGGGCTGAAATTGACTTCTTGTAGCTTGCTTTAAATGAGCATGGCCTTTAATAATTCCCCCCTCCTCTACGGAAATTTCAGAGATATGATTTCTTGAGAATCTGGCTCTGCATTAGCAATGGAAGAAGGTTGTATTTTTGTCTCCCGCCTGCAGCCGTAGACTACGAGATTTTAGCCTTATAAATTCCTCTTCCTATCTGAAAGATTGAAGGGTATTTAATTGAGCAGTCTTCTCACGAGCAAGCTTAGTTGTGGTGATATCACTTTCTTCCATTTCAATTTGGAACTCTACTAACTCACTAGCCTTTTCCTGTCTATTACTAGTTGGATTTTTTTGAGGTTGTTTTATCCAATTTTTTAAAGCGTACTTGGTCTTTTTGAGCTTCTACTCCCAAATGAAACTGGAAGACCCAACCACCTGCTGAGACCAAGCTTGATGCACAGTGTCCAAGAAACTTTCTCTTTCTATCCATAAAGGACTAAAACAAAAAGGTATTGGGTCGAGGTCGTCCTCCTTTTCCAATGTCAGAGAGATGGGGTGGTGATTAGAATTGAATTTGGGTAATATTTTGGTAGTTACGACGTTCCCATCCATCAATGAGTTGTTAACCAAAAATATGTCAAGACGTGCAACTATGTTTCCTTCCCCAATTCTATTATTTGAACAGGTATAGCATCCTTTCTTTGGTTTAAAATCAATTAGATCACAGGCTTGAAACAGAGCCTCAACCAAATCTTGGAAATAGTCCTTGCCAACGGTTCCTCCTTTTTTCTCATTTGGGGCTAATGTTATGTTGAGATCCCCTGCTATTATAGCATTTGAAGGAGAGTTGACATCTAATAAATATGATAATGATTTCCAACATTCTTTCTTTTCAATAAAATTGACTGGGACATAGAGATTAATCAGAGCAACAACGGTCTTACTTGGGATGTGGAATAGCTCAGTAAATATCCAATGTTAGGTAACAAACCATCTTTTAAGATGAAAATTAACTTCACACCATCGAGTAGCGAGACCCCCAGAGGTGGCCCTAGTGCTAACAGCCTTGCCAGCACTCATTTTCCATTTTGATTTGCTTAGGAGAAGAAGTGACTCCTCTTTAATATTAGTCTCTTGAAGCAAGAGAATATCAAAACTAACCATTCTCATTAAGTCTTTGACTACCTCAACTTTGATTGGATTCCCCAATCCCCTATAGTTCCAAGAGATGATCTGCATTACTTACTCGGGAGAGAGGGAGTTATTACTCGCTTTTGAGGCCTAGTCCTCTTGCTCCTACCAAGTGATATTTTTGATAGTGGACTGACTTCCCTGCATCTTCAATATCTCCACCTCTTCTTCTCTAGCCTCCTTTCGAGATTCCTACCTACTCTTTTGGAGAATTGCTCAATAGAGTCTTCATTAGAAGAACCTAAGTTGTCCACCGGTTTCTTCTTAGTAATTTCTACATATGAAGGAGGGGTTTTGGTTCCATTTGGAGAAGGATTTTGTTGTAAGAATTCACCAACTATGGGTAGTTCTGTGTAAACATCCCCAGTTTAATCCATTAGACTTGGTTTTGCTTCAGCTTCATAATTCTGCTCTTTTGCATGTTGCAATTCACCTTCTTCTAAATTAGCAAAATCTTGAGCAGAACTTAGAAAAACAATTTTTTTAGAAGATATATTAGGATTCTCTACAACCTGAACATTAGAGGGTTTCCCATCAGGTTGTACTCCATTCTTAACCTTTCCATATTTACCATTCTTTCTATTGTCCTGGTTAGGTAGTACTGATTTCTGAATTTGAATCCACTAAGTCTTTTCTTTTTCTAGATCATCTTCTGTTTTTTTCTTGAATTTCGGGCGAAATGACCATAACCATGACAAAAGTGACACTTGAATGGTATTTGTTCATATTCTAACTCCTGGGTATGAAACCATTCAGCTACAATTAGGTTAATTGCCTCAGGCAGACCTATTTCCAAATCAACTTCGACGCATATTCTTGCACAAGAATACTGATCTTTCCTTTTTTCCCTATCAATGTATTTACCCAACTTGTTTCCAATGGCTTCAAGGGATTCTAAACTCCAGCAATGCAAAGGTAAATGAGGGAGTCTAACCCAAGCATGCACAACTGAGGGAACATCTTGAAAAGGGTCAAAGTCTGGAGTCCATTTGTTCAAGTAAAGCCCATGAGGACCCATAAAGTATGGGCCATTTCGAAAAATGAGGTCTTGATTCTCTGCAGAACCAAACACAAATACATAATACCCTCTTCTGACAAAGTGGCTTCTAATTCCTTCAGTAACTAAGGGTCTCCAATTTCTCTGCACCTAGCCATCAATAGCCTTTGGAGATGGCCAGAGCCCTGTGAATTTCCCTATTAACCCACGCTCAACAAGATTCAAAGCCGTTCGATAGGTTCGTGCAGGAAGTTCCACTGAGGGGATGTCTAATTTCTTAACAAATTTATGAGAAGGACCACCCTTCCTCTTTCCACAAGAAGCAATCAATTTGTTGAATGCATTAAGATCCGCAGGAAGAGGCAACGAAGGATCCTTGCCTGAATCCATAAGGCAAAGACACAAGAGAAGAAGTATTAAATGAGAAAAATCTGACTAATTTAGAGCTACAACAGCTTCATCTTCCCACACTCCAATAACCAAGCCACCAACAGCAGGCAAGTCAACTCAGAGAGCATGAGTCTCACACCAGCCAATGCAAAAAGAAAAATAAACCAACAAGAAAATTCAATACAAACTAGAACTAATGAATTCCCAAACTCCAATGCTAGCATCTGCAAACTAAAATGACAATTCCACCATGCTTAGCAGGATCATAGAACAACAGAACAAGCAAAAACTGGATCAATGATTGGCAGGGAACAGCTAAGAATCTTAGAGGTTCAAAACAGCCCTGCAAAACAAATCTTGACCAAGATTCGCGCAGCCCTTCACACATAGGGGAAAGGGCCATATCCGATTCAGCAAGCCAGACCGAGCCAAAAAATTTCAAAGGATGGCTGCAACTCTCAAGAAAGAAAACTCCAGAATGCCAAGATTCTTCCAAGACATGAGCTAAGCCAGACTTCTGCAAAAAGAAAGAACCAGTCGATCACCAAACCAGAGAAATTTTTTCTTGTTAATCCTTCCTTTGATAAGGTATATTATATGAAGGCATTTAGAGTAATGGCTGAAATCTTATAAAAATTGAGAAATTTGATATATACATTTAAGAAAAAACTACTATACAAAAAGGATATGTTTAAGTTTACATAAAAATAAAAAATATATATATATTAATATTTATAGGAAAATATGGTTATTTTATATATATATTTTTATTTATAGATTAATTTTAAATGATTAAAAAAATGGTTTTGAGCTTGATATTAGTTGTGGGTGTGGTTGAATGCGACCCTTGAGATTAAGGGCCTCTATATTAATGGGGAACACATCATTCTCATTTTTTCCATGGTTGTATTACTTGCATTGTAAAATAGCATGTTTATTTCTCGGTGACAATTAAGACTTTGAATACACTAAAAAAAGATACTTTAATCAACACTTGAGCTAGCCTTAACTAGCCGGTAAATATTATCTTCGAAAGGGTCATTGCAAAATCTTGTTTTTTGAATTGGATCCTTAATATTTTGTTTTATCTTCTCGTTGTTTGGGTATCTGGATAATCTTATTTTTTGAATTGGACAACTATATAATTTTGTTTTCTTCTCTCTAGATTGAATATCTGGATAATATTATTTTTTGAGTTGGGAAACCGAGAAACTTTGTATTTTACATTTGGGTCACGAAGATGTCTCCCTTTGTTAGTTTGAGCCTCTAAAGAATCTAGTTTTCTCATTCAGGTCACTGATAAACGTCAAACTTTTTTTCCATTTGTTGTTGAGTAATTTCCTCATAAGCTCCATTAGGCTTATGAAGACTTTTTTATTTCCTATTTGGATCATTGAGTATAACAATACTCTTTTAAGAATTTGTTTTTCTTTTTTAAGTTGTTATGTGAATTGATTGTCGTAAACTTCCGCTTGCTTTTTAGTCTAGTGCACTGGCCTGCACCTATTATTTTATGTTATTTGCATTGAATTAGAGTTATTTTGTCTGGTGCATTGACCTATACCTAAGCTTTTATGCTATTTGTGTTGATCTAGAGTTATTTTGTCTATACTTTTGCATTAGATGTTTTACTTTCTACCTCAAGATGTGCCTCCCTATATTAGAACAAACACTATTTATATATTGGAACGAATACCCACAGACACTATCCATTGGAATCAATACCCCATCCATATGTGTGATTGATACATATGTTCCAAATACAAGTTGTGACTGGAGGAACGTTGAGACCTATCACTGGTTTGGGAAACGGTTGTCGCTCACGATACACTTGTCCTCAGTTCTGTGCGTGGTAATTATGAACATAACCTATCAATCTAGATATGGAAAACTTCATAATGTTTTCCTGTGAGAATCTCATATTCATTGGCACTGTAGTGCTTAACACTATGCTCATATAAGATAGATGCCAACCATATAATATGGCAACGTGGGTGATTGACTTTGGGAGTTATTCTCTTCTTGTTAATGGGTCTTCCCACTAGTGCCCTTGCAATGAATATATATATGTATTCTATGGAGAATTAGCGTATTAGGACATCATATATCTATTTATATGTGCAAGGGTCCTCCTAGTCTCAGCGGGCGACCATATGACAAGATGGAGTCATTATTTGTGCATTGGCTAGGCCATGGTGAGCCATTGAATCATGCCTCCATTAATATTTTAACTTTGGGGACTCTATTTTTAACTTTGGGGACTCCACATATGATACATGAGCAATTCATTTCATTTTCCCTTATAATAAGTTGGCAAACAATCCTCTATATGGATGAACTTTCTTTGTAAGGACAATAAATTATTAAAGCAATGGAAGACTGTCAATAGATTTTTTTGGTAAATTCATTTTTCAACATTTTTTGTTTCTTTGAAAAAAAACTTGCTACTAATTTCCAGCGATGATTCGTGGATATAGTGTTGGACGCTCTTTGCGAATATCCTCCATGTCTACACTGTGATCTTTGGTCCATCGTTCTTCCCTTGTTGTTTTTGTCCCTAGAATTAATTCCTAAAATAGACCTTAATGTAGTTTCCAAAGTTTTCCATAAAAAACATTTTGCTGGTTATATAACGACCATGTAGCAAGAACCAGCGCTACACAAACTTGGTTAGCTTTCCAAACTTTTGTTGGCTAACTTCAAAAATCCTTCTCCTGCACTTTTGATTGATTGATCAAGATTCTATGTGCACATATCTCATGCTTCTCATGCTAGGCATGTAAAATGGAAGAAGAATAATTAATAATATATGAGAGGATTTAGGTTTTAATACCATTAGCCACATCCATTCCTGCCTCCGGTGCAACAATACATAGGTCCATACATTGACAAAAAAAATCTCAGCTATGGTTTGAGACTGTTGCAGTGATCGTATCTCGAAGTAAGTATTCATCTGCTCTGAAATTATTATTCATGTGATTCCATTATAAATGAAAATATTGCTATATATTTATACATATATATGCCCTAGAAAATATTGTTAAATGTGTCCTCTGGCCTTGATCTTTTGATGAAATCCATAAACAATTTAGAATTTTTTCCCAAGGATAACTATCAATCTTGGAGGCTGAGTTTGATCTTATGAGGTTTTTCATTTTTACGACATCTTTCAAACTTGGTTGAATCCAACAATATTTAGCAATAATGATATGGTTTTATGTATGAATCATTCCATTATAAACAAAAGTATTGTTGTAGATATCTGCAAATTTATGGCAAATGTAAAACACTATTGTTAAGTATATCCTCTCATCTTGATATTTTAATGTGTTAAGAACCCGTGTCTACCCTTCTCTTTACTTTATTAAGTATATTGTTGTTGGACATATATTCTTTGTAAGTCGTCCCATGAGTATATTGTATTATCCCACATTCATGGGGAGTAATAGTTGTTTAGATTAGAATTAGTATATAAGTAATTGTTGAGGCCAATGAAGGTATCCAAGAGTTATTTTGTATTGAGCTTTCTCAAAGGAGGTTTCCCACTCAAAGTGGCCCGCGATCAATAAAATTCCTTTTGTGTTCTGTTATTTATGTTATATCGTGTTCTGTTATTTTTTCATCATTTATTGCAGCAAGTTCCTCACATCTGGTATCAGAGCACTTTCGTTGGCACAAGATTTTTTAGAAAAAATGTTTTTCCCCAACACAATGATGGAATCCATAGGGTTGGCTATGTCAGTAGAGGAAAAGATCATAGCTCAACAACAGTCCTAATCCACTTTTGTTCCATTAAGAAATATGGTTTTCCCCCAAGACCTCCAATCATGCGAGCTCCTAGCACCGCTCCTATCAAGCATTTGTCTAAAGCCGAGATGCGGGAACATAGAGAAAATGGGCTTTGTTATAATTGTGATGAGAAATACACCCAGGGACATCGATGTGCTAAGAAAAATCTCTATCTCTTGGATGTGGTTTCTCTACCTGCACCTAAATTTTTTGAAGCTCCTCAAGATCCAGTAGATGATTAGGTCGACATTCAACCGCTGCCTATTGACCTGCCTTCTCATGAAGACCACCCAGAGATATATCTCCATGCATTAGTTGGAGTCACCACCCTAGAAACCATGCGGGTCAAGGGTTTCTTCAAGAAGATCCCTCTTACAATACTCATTGATTCTGGTTGCACCCATAACTTCGTTGACCCTCAAATCACCAAATAGGTTGATTATTTTGCCCATCCTTTCACTAGCTTTAAAGTCATGATTGCCAATGTGTCACAATGTGTGTATCTCTATTGGAGATTATAACTTGCATTCTAACATGTTTTCCATGCCCTTAGGTAGATGTGATGTGATTTTGGGCACTTAATGGCTACACACATTTGGACCCATCTTATGGGATTTTACTAAACTTTCAATGTAGTTTTTAGTCAATATGAAAAAACACACATTGGAAGGATTACAACCAGGGTCTCTCAGCATCATTAGTTCACATTGCATGGAAAATATCCTTAAGAATAATTCACATGGTGTCATCGCTCAACTCCATTCCATTTAGATGCAATCATCAGGGGTCTCCACTAATCCCTTGTCTCTACAAAAAAAATTGGATTGTTATGCATGTGCCTTTGCTGAACAAATGGGATTTCCAACTTCAATTCTAGAATACATTCATATTCCACTCATTCCTGGAAGCATCCCTCTCAACTTCAGCCTCATCCCTACACGGGTTTGGACAAATATATCCATGGATTTCGTTAAAGGGATCCCTAAATCTGGAGGAAAGATAGTGATATTGGTTGTGGTTGATTGCCTCTCCATGTATAATCATTTTTGTTCCCTCATCCATCCATATTCCACCTCTTTAGTCACTCAAACTTCCGTGGACCAGATCTTCCACGATGCAAATTTCACAAGTCATTTTTGGATAGAACTATTTCGCCACACTAGCACCAAACTGAAGATGAGTTCAGGGTATCACCCAGAAACAAATGGCCAGACTGAATTTATCAATAAATGTTTGGAAAATTATCTTTGTTGCTTCACCTCTAAACAACAACATCATTGGGAAAAGTGGCTCCCTCTCAATGAATGGTGGTACAATGCCTCCTACCATACTACATCTAAAAGGATTCCATGTGAAGCAGTTTGTAGTCAGGACCTGCCAGTGCTCCTTCCATACCCCCACAATAGTTCACCGGTTTAGGAAGTTGACACGGTTCTCTGAAACCAAGATCAGATTCTTCACATTTTACAAGAAAATATTCACATGGCAAGAAACCGAATGAAACACCAAGACAATCTCCATCGTTTTGAGCGCACTTTTCAAGTCGGTGATATGGTTTTCCTTCTTTTGCAGCCTTACAGGAAATCCTTCCTGAAACTCAAAGGGTGTCATAAGCCGGCTCCAAAGTTCTATGGGCCATATAAGGATTGCAGAAGCTTGGTTTTGTTGCTTATAAATTGGAACTTCCTCCTTCTTCTCATGTTCACCCAGTATTTCATGTCTCTTATCTCAAGAAATTTATTGGCACCAACATCAGAGCATAAACTGTCTTATTGGAACTGGATAATGAAGGATCCATCCTCAATAGGAGAACCCGAGTTTCACTCTCGATCCATCACAGAGGTATTAATTATGTGGTACGAGATGCAACCAAAGGATGCTACATGGGAACCATTTCTTCAGACTCAACAACAATTTCCACACTTAAAGCTTTGAGGACAAATATTTTCTAAGAGGGAGGGGATGTTAAGAACCCATGTCTACCCTTCTCTTTACTTTGTTAAGTGTATTTTTGTTGGACGCATATGCTTTGTAAGTCATATCGTGAGTATATTGTATCATCCCATATTCATGGGGAGTAATAATTGTTTAGATTAGACTTAGTATATAAGTAAGTGTTGAGGCTAATAAAGGTATACAAGAGTTATTTGGATTAAGATTGCTCAAATGAGGTTTCCCCCTCGAAGTGGCCCACGATCAATAGAATTCCTTTTGTGTTTTGTTATTTATGTTATATCGTGTATTTTCATCATTAATTGCAGCAGGTTCCTCACATAATGAAATCCATGGAAATTTAGAATTTATTTTTTCAAGCATGGTTGTCATTCTTGGAGGCCGAGTTTGATCTTATGAGGCTTTTAGGTTTTACGACCTCTTTCTAACTTAGTTAAATCCAACAATCTATAGCAATAATGTTAGGATTTTAGGTATGAAAATTGAAACTTTGGCCTAGGGTTTCAACTTCTACCTCCATAGTTTGTGATTTTACTTTTGCATATGCATAAATTCTCTATTGGCTAAGTTCCCAAAGCATGTATTGATGAACGCATTATATGAACATTTTTCATTTTTCGGTAGCAACTCTACTCATCTTAGTAATATGGCTCATCAAGATTCTTAGAGAGACAATAGCTTGATACCAACCTTGATATTGGTACTGGTTGGGTTTGTATTGAAAGCTTCGACCTCTGTTTATGGTAAAATAATTTGGCCAAAGTGGTGAATATTTATTCTGCAAGGTTCTCCTTAAGAGGTGTACTAAATCTCAACTAAGGATAGTACTACACTTAACTAAGTACTGGACTTAGTCTTTTCGTTGTCATTTTCATTACTTGTAAACAGTTTTGGTTTTCCACAAGGTTTTTGGTTTTTTAACTCATCTTTCCTTTATTTGCTTACAAGTTATTTTCTGGGTTGTTAAACCAACTTGGTTGTATCTATGACCTCTACCGATGGACCCTAGGATGGCCAATAATACAAAATTGACATAGTGGCTAAGCTAATCTCTTGGTTCTTATAGTGCAACTCTAGGTAAGTCATAGTATATGAAGGAATTACTGTATGTTCATTCAACATTATACTTATAATAATGACTCGATGCTTTTTTTTTATGGAAAAATCATCCTTGGCCTAGGCATACATGTCCCCAACAATTTATTTGTGGTGGGGATAGGTAAGTCAATACATTTCTCTACTTACTTCTTTGGCGATTTTGTTATACTTTACTCATTTGTGAAGGATCTCTAGATCAATTCCTTAGGATGTTAATGTACCTAAAAACAGGTTAAGATTTCAGATTTCAACAATGTGTGTGCAAATAAATAGCAATGGATAAATGATTAAGTGGCCTCTCTTTTGTTCCAATAGAGGGCTAAGTGAACTCATGTTAGAAAATAGGACCGCAGACCAATAACAGATATACAGTTAAATCAATAAACAAGATGCAAAACATATTAAAACATTATAGAGAGACACAGATATAACGTGGTTCACCCAAACAATGGGCTACGTCCACAAAGAAATTTTCCAGTCTTTTTATCACAGTCCAGAAAGATGAAGGGATACACCCTGCAGCAAAACCGCTGCACTTCCTCTTCACACTCTCACAGTCTCTCTTCTAATACAATACAATACCATACCCAGTCGATTTACAATGCTTTCTTTTATAGGGGAAATACAATGGGAAAATTCTATGGTTAACCCCATACCATGGGTCCACAATACTGTTGGCCAACACACATCCCAAAAAAAAAAATTCGGGGGATTCTCCCCCGAACCCTAAGGTAGGGGGGAAAAGTGTACAATACTCCTCGGTTACAATCACAACTGAATAATATCTCTGGATCTGGAAGATTAGGCTCCACAACCAACAACTCATTGAACGATTGTCGAGGAGAGGTCTCTCAGGTCGTCGTATGTTCTTATAAGGTTTTTACTATCGTTCTCAATGAGATAATTTTTTTATGGGTTTTGAAGATTTAGCCATCCTTTCGAGTCGGATGCGTCCCAAATTTTTATAACCATATCTATGTCTTCTTTTAAGAATGTGTGTTCATTTTTTCAAACACTCTGTGTCAATACGTGTGAATTGAATATGCATGAACTTTTCCCAAACAAAATAGAAATTTCATCACTAAATAAATTAGAAAGACTTGCTGACAAATAACAGATAAATTTATTTCATAGAGACTCGGTGAGAGAAATTAAATCCGTTCGGTCACTTCATATAATATGTGTGAGTTTCATGGCTTCCTCAAACTTCATATTAAACTTTTCCTAGAAAGAATGGCCATTTCATCATTAAATAANACAAAAATAGCATATAAATTTATTGAGATACCCTACTCTCTTTATATATATATATATATATATATATATATATATCATTTTTAATGCATATTGGGTCGTTTTTTTATATATGCTTGTAGCATACATCGAATTTTGGGAATATTTATAAAATAAAGGAACCTCAAGTTTATCCTAAGTGATTACACCATCCATAAGAGTTTGTAAATCTAATTGGTTTAGAGTAAGACATGTGGACTAAGGAATTCTTGTTGATATTTTAATTTTCCAAAATATAAAACATTTTAAGACCAAAATATTAAATGATTAGTCCAATTTTTTTTTCCTCTGTACATTTTTGAAGTTGTAAGAAGGTCTGTTCAATATATATTTTTCTGTTGAGAGCATTTGCTGGTTTATGAAAATGCAAATGAGGTTGGTGGTTGTTTGCAATTGCAAATTCGCTTTCCTTCAAAAGAAATTGTTGTGGTCAAGGAGATTACCACATTGTGGCTCTTGTATTTAATTATAATATTGCTTCAAATCTCATTACTATTATTTTAGTTCATCGTTTTGGTTCATAACCTTCAAATTGGTTTATGATAAAATATGTTAAGGTTGATCCTTTAGGGTTGGCATGGAAAGAAGTCCTAAAGGAAGACTTATTCATATTTACCATAACAACTTGTTATAGTTTATTGAATAACTGAAAAGTAAAATGGGTATATTTACAAAATTTTACAAGTGTTTGATGAAATTAAAGCTATAAGGATCCTATAAAACAAAACCAAGGTTTCAAGGCTTGGAATATTATGTTTAACATGCCCTAGACGTATGCCTAGCAGTTGTTTTTAGTTTTCATGTTGAATTAGGTATAATAAATTTTGGATTATGGTTTTGAAATGTTACTAGCAAAATTACATATGTTATGTTCTAGAAGGGATTTATTGGTAAACTCCAAAAAAATGAGATTCAATAGGTTGATTTATGACTATTGGCTAGCTATTGATAGTGACTAGCTTGCAAGCATGATATTGGAAACATTTCATTCATATGTAATCTCATCACTACAACCTATTATTCTTGCACATTGATCTATGAACAAAGCATCAATCTCATCAAAGAAAAATCAACAAATAACTCATGAAATGGTGTTAATCGAAACTAGAATGGTTTCCTCTCTATATATTTAATAAATAATGAATGATTACAATACCAATGCCAAGCAATAGCTTGAATCCATGAGGAATTCGAATACCTAAGGAGGCAATTCGAAATCAATGAGTGAGTCTGGCTTAACTGACTCTTAGCCATTCAATCACACTCAGCTAACCACTTCACCAAAACCCTAATTGACTCACCAAACCCTAACTGAAGTTGGAGTGCAACAAGTGACTAAATCTCAACTAAAGGAGATCAAACACATGTCATAGCAAGACAACCATCAAGTGCTAGTGCTCCATGACTTCAATGAACCCCGATGAGGTTAACTGAAGCTAAACTGACCATCAAAAGTTGGTGGAGGCGCCCTGTTGACTCTAGATCATTAAATAATAATAAATAATCATTAAATAATATATTTAATGAGAGGAGGCGCCTTAACTGACTGGTTGAACTAATTGTAACTACCAGTTAACAATTAGGTGCATTAATATCACTCAGATCACCCCCAAAGTGCTCCAATTAGCCTCCTTGACTGTAGGTAGGCGTGGGTGTGACTGGATGATGGCAATTAATGCTCCACTGATGTCAATTAATGTTAATTATACTTAGGATAGTGGTTTAACTAGGCCAATTTGACCAAAAAGAGTGTGTATGATGGTAAATGTCTCCAACACCCCCCCCCCCTTCAGGTATACTTAGGAAGAGTTAGAAAACATAGATGCAAAAAAATGCTAGGGCCCTGGAAACTAATGCCATAGGTCACCCTGTACAATGCTAAAACTGAAACAATGCTCAAAACAAACTAAGTGAGGAAAAGAGGGAAAACCCAGTGGGAAAACCCCCCCCCTCAAGCTGAACACTGAAAGTAGTCTGGATCACCCTGATGAACTCACCCCCAACAGTGAACGGAGGTAAGTGAACTTATTTTCTGAAAATCTCTTGGTGAAGATGTTTGCAATCTGCTCATCTGTCGGGCAGTATTGCAGAATGATGGTCCTGTCATGCACTAGCTCCCTGAGGTAGTGCATGTGAGTATCTACATGCTTGGTCCTCTTCCTAGTAAATGGATCCGTGGATATCTTAATAGCACTTTGGTTGTCACAAAAGAGGATAGTGGACAAATTACTACCAAGATCAAACTCCGAAAGAATTCCTTGCAACCAAACTGCTTGGACGAAAGCATTCACTGCTCCTTGATACTCTGCCTCTACTTAAGATAGTGCTATGGCAGCATGATTTTTTCTTGACCAACAAATGGGGCCACCACCAAACATGAATACATATCTATAATTTGACTTCTGATCAATAGAATCACCCGCCCAATCAGAATCTGTGTATCCAACCAGCTCTAGCTTGGAGTCTACAGCATAGTGAATGACGTAGGTCCTGGTTCCCTAAATGTACTGGAGGATCCTCTTGGCTGCCTTGCAATGAATATAATGAGGCTGTTGCATGTATCTTGATACAACATTCATGAAAAAACAAATATCAAGCCTAGAATGTGTCAAGTACAACAAGCTACCAATCAGCTGTCGATAGATAGCGCAGTCCATGGGAGGTGTGTGTTTTCCTTCTTCAAGGCTGATCCCTGAAAGGAAATGGAATGGTGTAGGCCTACATTCAGCCATGTTAAACTTGACTAATAGGTCTGAAATGTATTTGGATTGAGTGACCATAATCCCATCATAATTTTGCTCGATTTCGAGCCCCAAAATTGTTTTAGAAGCCCCAAATCACTCATTTCAAAGGCATTGTGGAGAGCAGTTTTGATGGCTGAAATGGAGGCAATTGTGCTACCTGTGATCAGTAATTCATCAACATATAAAAAAATTGTGCTACCTATGATAATTGTATGACCATCATGCTGCTGTAAATACACATTTGTATCTGATCTACATCTCTGAAAGTTTTGCGAGAGAAGGAAGGCATCCATCTTGGAATACCACTCTCTTGGGGCCTGTTTTAACCCATATAGCGACTTCTTTAGCTTGAAAACCAAACATGGATCAGTGATGTAGCCCTTAGGCTGCTTCATGTATATCTCCTCATGAATATCTCCATGTAGAAATGTTGACTTAACATCCATGTGATGCACCTCCCAGTGCTTGGATGCTGAAATAGCCAAAACAAGCCGGATGGAATCCATTTTTGCAACCGATGCAAAGGTCTCATGGTAGTCCACTCCTTGTACCTAAGAGAAATATTTTGCTACCATCCTTGCCTTATATTTGTAGGTGCTTTCATTATCAGTAACCTTTTTCCGAAACACCCACTTGCATTGAACCAATTTCCTTCCCGGAGGAAGAGAAACTAGCTCCCAAGTAGTGTTTTTCTGAAGAGAATTCATCCCTTCATCCATGGCAACTTGCCATCTCGGATCATTTTGAGCATGGTAGTAGGATTTTGGATCTGAACTAATCATCAAATAGAAATTTTTGGACAGCAAATTATTAGAACAAGAGATCGCAATACCCGCTCTTAGGAAATCAGACCGGGTTCTCCTTGGATCATCCAGATTTCCAATGTTGTCTCCTGCGAAGGAGAGTGTCTGTTGGGCACATGTAGGAAGATGATTTTGCACTTCAGGTTCTGATTCAGCATCTAATGATTTCTGCACACTGATATCAGATATCAGAGGATCCAAATCAGGGTCATCACCCCCAATTTCATCATCCAAATATTCAGTGGAATAGGAAGGAAATTCAACAGTTTTCTCCTTCACTAGTTCCACCTCTTGAAGAGGCACATTGAACTTGACACTTCTCTCGATGATGAATATTTGGTCTTGATATCCAGTAGCTTGAATCCTTTAGATTCATCAGGATACCCCATAAACATACATTCTATGCTCTGCGGTTGCAAAGCCCTTCTTTTATCAAGTAGAATCCGGGCCCATACAGTGGACCCAAACACCCGTAGGTTCGACACATCTGGCTTCTGTCACATACCTCAATTTTGTAAAATAATGTAAATTGTTTTAATTATATTCCTGAGACATTATGTTAAATTTAATGCTAAGTAGGAACTGATGAATCAGCAGATTCAACAAAAGTGGAATGTAATTCAGAATATTTTATTATTAATAAATAAATTGTGGAGACAACAGCATGGGAGAGCTGTTAAAAAGAGGTTACTGATCAAACTGGTGGATGGAACTAGGTGGAGGGAAAAAGACAAGTGGAAGCATCCTCAAACACTTCCTAAGTTGTAGGTGGCAACTTCCTTATATTTGGGTTCATGATCCCCCAAGAAAGTGGGATCAAAGCAGGTGGCTCATTAAATGACAACTAACCCAAAAAGACCTAGGCAAATCTTTTAAAAGTACCCAATGAATAGAGCTGAGGCTTCTTAGATATTTTCCAGAGAGAATTCATTCAGGTGAATGATATTCAGGAAATTCATTGAGGGAAAAAGGGAAAAACAGTAAGGACGTTGTTCTGAGAGGATTGCTGCAGTAACTTGGTTATTACAACTTGTTAGCTGGAAGAACTGACTGATAGTTCTGGATTAATACTGAGTTTGAGGACTGGTATCTGACTATTGCTGCACCTAGTTCCAGACAGGGAGACCAGAGCAAGCTCGGGGGTCCTGAGGAGTCACTTTTTGAGTGCTCTCTAGGAGTTGGTAGGGAGGAACGGCCTCCCATTGCTGTTGTTGTCCAAGGTTGAAGCAGGTTTTGTCTCTTGACTGTCTATGTTTTAATAAACTATAAATGGAGAAATGTTATGATATGAATGTTTTACTGGTTAGGGAAGTAGGTGTTAATAGTTTATCAGTAATAGAATTTGTTGATGAAAGGTAAATGCCCACTGTATTTTTCCACATCTGGGTTTTTACCAAACTGTACTCCAGTACAAGGGTAATTCAAGTAAAAATAGCATGATAAGATTTCAGAGTAGTAGTTTGTTTCTTTATCCACCCTTCAGAAAATATATTTTCTTAATAGTTGTATGAGTCTTAGTTAAAAACTATTTTCTGGAACTGTATTTTACTTTCAGTAATTTTATATGGTAAAGAATAAATAGCAGACTTAGACTAGAATTATTTCCTGTTCTACCTTATAGTTCCTTTCTTCTAAATTAGAGTAACTTCACTACTATATGTCTAATAAGAAATTGAAAATAGGAATAATTTTACAATGATCAGATACTACTGTCAAAGCAATATGGTCTAGATTTTATGAATGTCTCTATGATGTATTCATTTCATCATTCTTTTCTTTTATTCTAGACTAAGTTCGAACAGTTCCAGAACTGTTACTCTTCTGTTTCGAATGAATGTTAAGATTTATGCTTATAAGATAAACTTTAGATAGAGTTAACCAACTCTGGATATATAAACAGACAATATAAATAATAAAACAAATTACTTACAAAAGAATAAAGATAATATAACATAAATTACACAAGAATTTAAATAACAAGTGTTATCTCTCAATATGCTTACGAGATAAACTAAAGATAAAAAAAAAACTTGGAGGCTTAGTAATCTTAGAAAATAATATGGATATTATATGAGTAATAATAATATACTTTTATTTTATACATTATAGGTATATTATTACTGTTAATATAAAGTAGAGTTTTTATTATTTAAGTACAGTCCAAAATTAAGTTATACTGTCGAAACTACAAAGTATACTGACAGTATTCAAAAAGTATTGTAAAAATAAATACATTGAAACTCTATATCATTAAAGGGTATAGATTTTACTTCAATGTTTGCAGATTCTTTTATTGACTAGAAAGTCAAACTTTAATCAAGTACAGAAACCCTAATAATAAGATTTTAATAATAAAATCAAATGCACATATGTATAGTAAATAAATGCCCAAAATGGCAGGATGCTCAACTTTGGACCTTAATTATATTTATGTTGGAAATATTCATGTTGCAGAAACATAGTATAATACTAGTAGTAATTATTGAAAGTCCTTAATCAACAGGTTATTTATAAACAAAGAACAGTTATTATTATTTCTATTTATACTTATAAAAGAAAGTATCCTAAATAGAACTAGCAATAGAGATAACGAGCATTACAGGTAAGTTTATTTAAGTATTTTAACAAGTAATAGTTATTGCATTGGTATTTTACTGTATAGAATAATATGATTTTAGAATCCATAGTAGTGTTTTAACTTTTTTATTAAAATACAGTAAAAACCCTACCTGCAACTACCATGATTAAATAGCATAAAATAAACCAAGTATTTTATCAAACTCACAAGAACTGAAAGTATTAAAGGCAGATAAGGGTTTTAAGCCAAGTTTAAGCAATAATGGATTTAAAACTGCACAATAACATAATATTAGATTAAAGAAAGCAGCATGGACAACACATAACCTTAAATTCAGGGTAAACCCTGATAAAAACTTAAAATATGTACCGAGGATGGAGTTTATCTCCTTGGCACCTCACGGCTGCCAATGTCCTTTTCATTAAAGTAAAACTTACAGCATATACAAACAGTAATACATCTCTGTGCATGCTTTACACATTTTTTTTAAAATAAAACCCACAGTCTCAGCTTCAGCCAAGATTCCGCAATGAACGAAGAGCCGAACTCTTTTAACAGTGTTAGGGTTCACTAAATGAACCAAGGTAACAGCAAGAGATATACATTGCGAAGTCAAAGCCATGACGGCCCTAGAGAACCAGCAAGGAGGAGTACGCCATGGGTAAAACCAGGCTTACCCAGAGAAGCTAGCTACCGACGTTCCACACCTTTTCCACGCATAAAGGAGAAGTTTAAACCTGTAACAAAAATAGCTGAATATTAAAATCATGCCAACTGCTATTACTTAAGATTTTTTTTGAAAGAAAAAGAGAATGAAATAAACTGTAGCTTACCTTAAACGCTTCATAGAAATTTGGCCACCAGCGAGCAGTAAGACTACCACGAGCAGGAGGAAGGGTAAACCCTCCATTCATCACAGAGAAGGTTTAGCTCACGGAAAAACTAAAGGAGTACCGGTCACGATGGAGAACCCTAGGTTTTATAATACTACTCAGCGGCCAACAGTAATCTAGTTGACACAGTAACCCTCCACACAACGCGGAAGATAAACCAAAAGGACCTAAACCAGCAAAGAAGTCGACCAGCAGACAGTGCGAGCAGGGAGATGGACCAAGTGGTTTAGCAGAGCGGCCGAAGGCCCGCAGGCAGTGGAGAAGTGAATACTAGGGTTAAGTCAAACCATTATAAACATCAATGCATGGTTGGGAAGAGTCCACGTAGCCTGGTTGATAATTAACATGCAGTGGGTGTGAACTCTAATGTTCCACGACAAGGAATCGCCAATGATTATTTTCCACAACCCTAATCATATCGCAAGGGTTCCTTAAAGTTTATCATACCATAAACCATCACCTGCATTACAAAATTTACCATGTAAACATTAGGATAGTGTTTATAAAAACATTAGAGTATGGTTTTGTTCTTCGTCGGTCTCATACAATTAGGTATGGAGATTTATATTTCTTTGTTTATAGTAAGATATAAGAGTAAAGAGGTAAGATTATTTACCATGGATCAGTTTATTTATTAACCTATTTTCCTTCTATTTTATACATAGCAATAGTTTGCAAATAAAGTAAGGGAATAATAATATAAGGGTTGTAGAATTGTATTAATTCATATAAAATTTTCACTCCAATATGATGATGGTTTTACTCTAAACCTGGTGAATTTTCTTTGTTGTAAGATAGCAATACTATTAATATTCATAGCACAATTTTCATGGTGACAAATAGACTTTTATCCAATTCAAGCCCAAGGGTTATAGAAGATATTACTAGTCAATATCTTACTGATAGCTTGAGGAAACTCAGCATTTTTGGCCTTATAGTATAGACAAGAACATCGTAATTGGAATTTGACTTTAATAAGTCTTACCAACAAACCTTTGACCCTAGAATAGAAACAATATTTTTAATCATAAGTATAATAAACCTAGGAATGTTTTTGGAAGGCTTTGTTTCCATGCAAATTTAAAACATGGAATAAAAGTAGTATTCCAAGACAGTACAGATCCTCAAAGTATTACAGGAAGACTTGTATCATACAATAAACTTGGTAAATGCTTAAAGTTAGAAAAGTTTATGTTGTTACTTAAATTACCATATCCTTTGCAATTGCAAGATGTAGATCTAAACATATTCTAAATCTAAGTTTGGCATGTTGCAGTAATTTGGATAAGTAGAAATTAGACCTTGATATGGTAACCCAATTATACTTACTGTGCTAAATAAGAAACATTTATTTACTTTTACACTTTCATTTCAGTAGACACTTCAAAGGGTTCAATACTCCATAGGGATACTTAATCCTACTATCATGAAAGAAAATAGCTATCATCCTTACTAGTAGAATTCTTTTCTCTATCAGTAAGATCTTAACAGAAAATATAGTTAAAGCTTTACTTTTAGAATCCTGGTAAATATAACTATCATGTATATACTTTTACTAAATAAATTTGGTACAACGAATTATTATTGAATACTTTAGAGATTGTTAGCAGCGACCCGAACATCTTACCTGTGTATCCGTAAGAGAAGAAAAAAATTATTGCATTAGCTCGTAAGCTAAGTAAGCCCAGTCTTTCATGACAACCCCACCTTGTGGTCGCAAGCAGAAAACAAATCAGTAACTGAAAAGAAACTATTCTTTAAAGATAAATATGATCAAAAGATCATTTAGTAATAATTCTAATAAGCAATGAACTAATCAAACAGTAAATGACTGTATGTAATGAAATTATATTCATTTAAAAATAAAAATAATTTTTTTTTTTTTTTTATTTTGGAAATTTTGGGGTTTTGACATGTGGTATCAGAGCATGGTTCAAATACTAGGCCTTGATGTGGCCCAACTAGTTTCCACAGAACAGTAAAAAAATAATGTACTAACCTATATTTTTGTTTCATGTAAAAATCAAAAAATTTCTTTTTTTGAATCTAACAGGCAGGTATGGAGAAGCTAGGAGAATATGTTGGGGAGGAGTCTCCAAACACTGAGACAAGACAGATGTCTAGAGAGCCTGTGTTAGAAGAGGTAACTGCTCACTCTTCAGAGCTGATGCAGACTATCAAGGATTTGAAGACTGAAATGGAATCAGTCAAGAAGGGTAATGAGAGAATTTTAAAGACTCAAGAGGAGTTAAACCAAATTTTGATGGAAAAATTTCAGACTGAAGGGAGAAGCAACAAATCTGAATCTAAGGAAGCTAGCAATAAAAAAGGATCTAAAAAGATGAAACTGGCTGAAGTTGAAAGCAGTTCATCATCTGAAGGATTCAGGGAACAACAAAGCTATTACACTACTAGTGATAGTAGTGAGGCTAAGTTGTATAAGAGAAAGAAAAAGTACAGGCCATATGAAGAGATTTTCGGGGAGTTCAAAAAAATAAAACCCCCAACTTTCAATGGAGAAACTAAAAAAAGGGGAAGAAGAAGAGTCCTGTTTATCCGGGATGAGAAAATATTTTCAGATATACAACTATTCAAATTAGCTGAAGGCAAGAATGGCCATCTATAATCTTTCTGGAAAGGCAGATATATGGTGGCAAGATTTGAAGAGAGTTAAGGGTATCAAGGAAAAAGAGGTCAATTGGAGTACCTTTAAAAGGTACTTCAAGAAGAAATTTCTGTCCGAACAATACTATGAAGAAAGGGCAAAAGAATTTTATGAGTTAAAGTTAGGATCCATGACTATGAAGGACTTAAACAGTAAATTCTTAAGTCTGTTGAGGTATGTACCTTATTTAGTTGATGAGAAACCTAAAGTACAGTGGTTTCTCAACTTCCTACCATATCATATCAAGGAAAAAATCGAGTACGATAACCCTAAGACTCTGGAAGAAGCTATGCGGAAGGCAAATTTCTTTTTGAACAGAACAAAAAGAAGGAAGGTATAGCCAACTGGAAGGCTAAAAAAACAGTAATTAGCCTGAGTTCAAGAAAAAGGAGTTTGTACCCCAGAAAAATTTCAGGAATAATAAGAACAGAAATCATTCTAATGGTAATAACTTCCAAGGAAACAGAAATGGTGCTTCTAATAATTCTAATAATTCCAATAACTTCAAGGGCAAGGAAGCTTCAAACAATCATGGAAATTTCACTAAGAATTTCTAACGGAAGGAGCCTGTTAAGTGTTGGGAGTGCAATGGCCCGTACTATGCTTCGGTTTGCCCAAATCGGAAAAAGCCAAATAGCAATATCCATACTGTGCAGGATGAAATGACTGTTGGAGAATTTGCAAGGACTATGCCCAGAATCAATGCAGCGTTGGAGAACCGCCAAGCAGATTATCAAACTTCCATGGTGGAAGTAGAAGGTATGGTTAACCAAACCCCTGTAATTATTTTATTAGATCCAGGAGCTAGTCTTAGTTACATTTCACCTCAGATAGTAGAAAAGTGTAAATTAACTGTTGAAAAGTTTGATAGCTCCTGGTTAGTTTAATTAGCCACGGGGGCAAAAAGGAAAGTAACCTGTTACGTGAAGGAATGTGTTTTAGTTATGAATGATTTTAAAACTACTGTTAAGTTAAATGTTCTGCCACTTGGCTCGTATGACTTATTGATTGGTATGGATTGGTTAGAGTAGCATAAGGTAGTCCTAAACTATTTTGATAAAACATTTACGTGCGTAAATAATAATGAACCACCAGTAACAGTTAAGGACACTAGTACATTTCGATCCAAAATCCGACGGTTTTTTCCGACGGCGCGTGGATTTTTTCTTTTAACCGTGCCAAAAATCAAAAAGATTAAATTTTTTTTTGAAATGGTGGGCATACATGTCGCTTAAGCGACGGCAATTCTCCTAAGTGTCGCTTAAGCGACGGCGCTAAATTTTTTATCATCCTAAGTGTCGCTTAAGCGACGTCTATTCTCCTAAGTGTCGCTTAAGCGACGGCTCTATAATCAATTCATTGTTGTCAATTTTTCATATTAAGGTTCCAAATTTTATTATTGTTGTGGAGGCCTTATGTAATGTACTTAACTCCAGGATTACAAAGAACAATAATAGAATGTGATAAAATACCAACGCTTGGCAAAAAAAATACAAGAGATAAATATATAGAACTTATAAAATAATCCTTTTATTAGTGATATCCAAAAGAGAGAGAAATGTTAACTTGCATCTTTAAGGGCCAATCTACTATGAGTATAACTCCAAATATGATA
>LPNX011073051.1:12020-29080 GCA_001517045.1 Pseudotsuga menziesii | reverse complement strand
ATTTTTTAATATTTATATAAAACACGTCCCCCGTGTCCTATTTGCGGGGTCATCGTGTCTCGTGTCTAATACTCGTATTTTCGTATCCTCTGTGTCTGGTGTCCTCGTGTAATGTGACTTAGATTACAACAAATATTTCATAGATAGAGGAACCTAAAGCCTTGGGAGGTGTGCCAAATCTCAAGACCAAACCCACACTACTCAGTAGCTGCAACGACTATGCTATAGGAAGTGCGCCCCTTCTCACATGTTTCCCAGTTGCCGACTTGGGAAAAGTGTGCCCTCTATCTCTGCTCTGAAACCTTTGATGGCGTCAACCCTAATTGACTGCCTTGGAAAATGCGCCCCCCCTGAATCACTGGAAGAAGTGTTCCCCTGCTCTCTTCAACTCTCACGACTGAAGAAGTGTGCCCTCACTACCCTCATGACTACTGAAGCGCACCCCTGCTCTCTGCTCTTTCACTGCTCAAGAATTCTATCCCTCTCAAACAATGTTTGAATGAGTGAATGTTTCGATCAACTGAATTTTTACCCTCTACCTCTCTTTTATAATTTACTGGTGACTTTTGGGGTTCCAAAACCCTAATTTCACTTTCGCATTAAAACTTAATGAACTTTTTCTCTATAAATTAATAAAAGTCACTTGTATGGAAAAGTAAAAGTCTGGACATATCATGCATGCTTTCGACATTGTATCCATGCGGCGCACTTGTCCTTATTTACTCCAAAAATCAAAACTCCCTCTTAAGGAGGAAAGTGTTCTGCACCACTACCAACTTATTTCTAAAGAAGACAAACTTCCCCTTCACCAAAGCCTTTGTAAGAATGTCTACAGTCTGCTTGTCTGTAGATATGTACTGAAGCTTCACAACTCCCCTCTGAACATAATCTCGGATGAAGTGATACCTAATCTCTATGTGCTTCGACCTGTCATGAAACAATGGATTCTTAGAGAGTTTGATACAACTCTAATTCTTGGTCTAATACCCTTAAATTTTTCAATTTGTTCAGGACTTTAAAGATTCGACACATAAAGGTGCCAAAGACCATGTTACCTTATGCATAAGTTTCAAGGTCAAAGGATTGAATGGACATCATCAAAAGCATGAGGGATTTGATCGTCTTCACATCAACGAGGAGAGCTCCACCATATACTCATCGTATCAAGGATATTAAGGACCCCAACACCACCAATCAAGTGGGAACAAAGACTTTTTCAAGAATATCATCATCATATTCAAGGTCTCCATATCATTAACAACATATCCAATGGTTCCACTATATATATTCATCACAATAAGAGTACCAACACCCCAAAAGAGGGGTACAAAGACCTCACCACTTGTTTGCAACACCTTATGGGCTTCATATGCATGATCACACGGCTACAACATGCCAATGACCATATAGCGTCCAAGGGCCATCAAACCACCATATGTGTGGGTTCAATGCCCAAACTTCCAAGGATCCCATAAGAACTCAACAACCTCAAGACCATCCAATGCAAGCAATGGGCTCCAACATCAACACATCAAGGGACTTACACACATGAGCCACATCATCCATCCAACAATCAATCAAGAGACCAAAACAAGTACAAGCATAACAAGCAACACAAAGACCAGTAACCAAATATCAACCAGGATTAAGGAACTCGACAATGGACTCAAATGGGACCAAGATACAACTTAGGGGAACTTAACCAAGTCAATGGGTAACTAGGTATTTTGCCACTGTTCCAAGGCCTCCAAGGGCTTCAAGCTGGGGCTTGGACAAGGTCAAAAGGTCTCCTCTAACACAGACAACCACAAACTAAACACTAACCCTCAAGTGCCCCACAAGGGGCACCAAGGACTCAACAGTTGGCATCAATGACTAGACTCAACAGTTGGCATCAATGACTAGACACCAATGGCATTAATGACAACTTAATCAACAATCTCCCCCTTTGTCATTGATGACAACACCATAACTCCTCTTTAGAACAATCTCCCCCTGTCAACAAAACTTCTCTCCCTCTTTGGCATCAATGGAAAAGGGAACATTCTTTGACAATATTGCTCCGCCTTAGGGCATGCTCCCCCTGTCATCAACTTCTCTTCCTTTGTCAACTTTTCTTGTTGTTTGCATTAATGGCAATAAGAACTTCCTTTGGAAATATTGCTCCCCCTATCATTAGACACTGTTGATATTTTGATGAACTTTTATTCTGTCATAAGGATATTGCTGTAACCAACTACTATACGATACTGAAAAGAGTGTGATTGTTGATCTCAAATCTTATAATCAGGTATATAGCTCCTTTTACACATTCTTTGTACACTTCATATCACTGGTCGATAGTTTTCAAAATGGTATTGGGTTTTTCCCAATATTTTTATCATTTCTGTTTTGATCAATGGCGAAATCTACTAACTTTATTCTCCACACTTTAGTAGGCTGATGGTTGTTCATGTCATTCGATTGAAGTTGCTTTGTTCTCCAAACTTTAACTTGTCCGTGCATCCTGCAATGTTTTGCGAAATGACCATAATGATAACAATTGTAATTCACTGAATGGAAAACCCACCTTGATTTCTTCTTGGTGTGGTTTTTCCATGATCTCTGCAATGGATGGATTTGTGACCATAGTTATTGCACTTGTAATAGTAGCCATTGAACATCATAGGGTATCTCTGAGAAGAGAGTCTTCTTTGTGATGTACCTTCTCTTGATTCTTGCTAATCATGGGATCTTTTGAGAATACATGTATAACTTCTAGTCTTTTCTTCCTTTTCCATAGAGCTTTTACTTTCTTCAATGTTCTTCTCGATCTTTGAATTTGTCTTTAACTGAGTAGTTGTTTTGTCCAGATCTTCCTTCAGAGAGAGGATCTTCAGTTCTTGCTTTTGGCAATTTTCTATCTTTTCTTGGAGTTGTTCATTAGATATTCTTCTATTTGCTTGATTTCTTCTACTTGTCAGTTTAGATCAACAATACTGTCTTCTATCTGTCCTTTCGAATTTTGATCATCCTCGTGGGATTTTTGCAGTTGACCTTTTAGTACATGATTCTCCTTTCTGAGTTTTGAGAGCTCCTTCTCAAATTCAAGTTTGTCAGACACATCTTCCGTAACTCTTCCTTCAAGGATTTGATTTCAAGTTCTTGTTTTCTTCTTAATTTCCCTGCCAATATTTCTCTAGTCTTGTAGGTACTTATCTCAATGTATTTTCCTTGTAGCTTGCAATTCAATTTTTTCTCCTTATCTTCTAGTTGTCTTTTGAGCTTGACAATTTCTTCTGATTGCTTTTTTGTAGCTGACTTCTCAAGTTTATCTTTCAAAGAGTTGGATATGGCTTCTTTGATTTTGGTAGCTTCTTCGACTTGGAGTTTTAGATCAATTATAGTCTGCGTGGCCTTCTCATATTCTTCTTGATTCTTTTTCTTAGATTCGTTCAATTGCTCTTGCAATACTTGGTTCTATTTACAAAGAATTTTCACTTCTTGCGAAACATTAGTAATTTTGATTGTCTATTTGAATTTCTTGTAGAACCATAGTATCTGCTAAATCTCTCAAGGATTTTCATCACAATCTAAAGTATTGCATTCTATGAATTCAAAATGGCTCTTATCTTCTATACCTAATAAACATATCTCTTTAATAGCATTACAAACAGAGTGTTTAGGGGTCTTACCTTCATTCTTACTTGGATCTTGTACTGACCTTTTGATGGGGATGTCTTCTGCTTTTTGTTCTTCATCTAAGTTTAGCTAATTTATTTTGAACGACAATTCTTCAATTGAGATGTACTTTTCTATTTTCTCCTTTTGGAGATCTGTCAGATCTTCAACCCTAAGTTTCATAGCCTCTTCTTTCTATTCTTTAGTGGAGTAGATATGTTCTACTTTGAGCCATAGTTCCTTAGCTGAGCTGCCGTTTTTTATCTTCTTCTTTTGTTGGTCTCTTAATCCTTCAAGGATGGTTTCCATAGCCAATGAATTATTCTTCTTTGCTTCCTTCCGAGTTGTTGTTTTCACTTTCTATGGAGGAGTGTATCTAGTATGAATTGATTGCCACATACCAATTCCTTCTGCCTTAAGATAAAATTGCATTCTTCTTTTCCAAATGAAGTAATTTGTTCCACAAAACAATGGTACTCTATTCATTGAGAACCCCATGGTGTGTTAAAGATCTCCTTCAAGCTAATAAGGCCACTCTGATACTAATTGTTGGACACACCAAGCACACTGAGAGGGGAGGGGTGAACAGTGTGTATAGATTTCGTTACTTTTTAAACATTAACAATCATCAGGTGCTTATTCAATATTATGCAGAGTACACTATTATCATTAAATCAACAATTATAGCTCATCATCACATATCATCATATCATCATCACATAGGAAGCATAACAAAACACTACACAAGATTTTTACGTGGAAACCCATTTCCTAGGGGAAAAACCACTGAAGCCTTATAATAATAGTTTTCCAGCAACAACTGGAAGGAGGAAACAACCCCCTTATTACAATGACTTCAATTCTCCAGCTACAACTGGAAGGAGGCTACAATGCCCTGATTTACAAGATACAACCTGAAGGAAGCTCTCAGTCCCTAATTCTTCGGTTACAACCAGAAGGAGGCTACAACCTGCTTTCCTTACCTCGTCCTGCCACCCTGATATGAAGATAGAAACTGTTGAACCACGACCGCACTAATCCTGTTGACCTACTAATCAACACCTGTACCACACTGCACAACCACTGCCACTACTAACCACTGCTCATCATCTGATCACTACTCATGAACTGATCACTGCCCACTGTATTACACTGCTCATCAACCTGTCCAATCAAGATGTACCAATCAATCTGTTTCTCACATCAATCGACTCAGTCAATTTGAGTCTAAACCACTGCACACCAAACTCATTCCACCTGAGTCAAACCAATTGCTCATACAACTCAGCCAGTCAGAGTTAGACCAACTGCACATAAGGGAACTTGTGCCAATCCTGCTCAATTGAACCAACCTATAATTGCACACCAAACTCATTCCACCTGAGTCAAACCAACTACTCATACAACTCGGCCAGTCTGAGTCAGACCAACTGCACATAAGGCAACTTGTGCGAATCCTGCTCAATTGAACCAATCTGTAACTGCACACCAAGCTCATTCCACCTGAGTCAAACCAACTGCTCATACAACTCAACCAGTCTGAATCAGACCAACTGCACATAAAGGCAACTTGTGCAAATCCTGCTCAATTGAACCAACCTGTACCAAGCTGCTTGTGTACCTGTGCCAAATCAATCATATACTTGTGTTAATCTAATCAAGTGCTCCGACAGTCAACCAACTCTTCTTACTTGGCCCAGTGCATCAAATAAGAGACACATTTGAGCAACCAAGAGACTTCACATACGACCAACCAAACTTTGTCCAATCACACTCAGCGCAATAACACCACAACCAACCTCAATCACAGTCAAGGAATACTTGACAGTTAAACATGATATACCTCAACCAAATAACCTCAACAAAGAAGATAAAAGACTTGACCAACTATGTCAAACTCAATCAATCTCATAAACTCTTAGACATAAGTATTTTTCACTCCACTCAAATCAAGTCAACAAATCAAACAAATATCAAGCAAATAGTCACTTACAATACTGTCAAAGGTTGCCATTAACAGTCAATAACAGTCCAACTCCACTTAGGTCAAAGACACAATGATCAACACGTGTCAAACTAGTTTTCAAAGAAAACACTTAGGTTGATCAAAGAAATAACTCACAAGATCTATTACTTAAATGTCAACTTCTCATTCAATACTACACTATACAACAGTTAAGATAAACACCAAAATCTATGCCAACAATATGCAAGATAATCATTAAGATATATATCAAGATCACATCAAGATATATTACAAGATAACCATCCCCATAGCCTCCATAACATATTCAATGGATTCAAAGAGATATACCTGTTATCACCAAACTTGTAGTTGCCTCTATGAGGTGGATCCAGGATGGACGGTAGAGGGATAAGCAACTAAAGAGGTGGAACCAAGATAGCCTCGACTCTCAAATGGATGGTTGTCACGCTAATCGAGGCAATCTTCACTTGATGTTGTCTTAGCCCAAGACAACAATGGGGGAGACCCAGATCTACTCTTGACAGGAGAGATCAAACCATAACACCAAATCAAATCAAATGGGGTTGAAGTTCGTAAGGTGTAAGGTGTTGAAGTTCGTAAGGTGTAAGGTGGAGTAAACCCTAGATCTATGGATGAAGTCACAAGGTGAATTAGGGCTTGGATCAAGAGTTTATGAGATATGAAATTTGATTCAAGTTCAGAATATAAGTGACCTATAAGCCTATTACTAGATCCGAGATTAAGGCAATAGCAAAAGATGACAATATCCATTGCCTTGGGAAACGTGACCAATGCAGAGAGGGTAAGAACAGGATTGAGGCTACCTAGTACCACGGGGTAGAATCGAAAGAAGGTATTATAGTATCAAAGCACCCAAGCCACAAGGAAAAGATCAAATCGCAATTGAAGGAGGAAACATGAAGGGTAGCGCTAGGGTTTAGAGATTGGTGCCTTGGGATTTGGGCCAAATGGAGTCACTTTAGCAAAACCTTTTGGAAGACCCACTTAGGATTTGACCCGATCTACAAATCCCAGAAATGGTTCGCCGAGAGATCAAGCGGTTTGATCCATAATATTTTTTGATTTTTATATTTAGGGTTTTAACATGAAAATGAAGATGCCAATGGATTGAGATCTAGAAAAGAAGAACTGATGCCAACCCTTACCAGAGTACTGTATTAAAATCACCAAATTTAACTGGTAAACCAATTCGAATCAGCTTCCCCAGGAATAGTTAGGTTCTAAATTTAGCAGGATCTCTAAACTTAGTTGTTCGGCTCAGTCCTTCCGCAATATCTTTCCACAACTCCTTTTCCGCAACTTCCGGGATGTGGGATGCGAGCGTACATTTTTCCAATTAAAATGGACCTCCCGCAATTTTGTGCTCGCAACGGTCTTTCTGCATGTGGGATGTGGGATGCGGGATGCACCTTTTCATTTTCCGAATTACGACTCCCGCAAATCTTCACCCACAACCTTCTGTCCGAACCGCTGATCCGTTGCGGGGCGGATCTGGACCGTTGATCTTTATTTTGATGTGGATCTTGTCCTCAACTGTTGATTTCTTTTGCGGAACGTTTTCTGCCCGCTGATCTTTGATCAAATGCAGAACTTCATTTAACTTTGTGGATCTAACTTCTTTTACTGCAGAATTTGACTACCACCTTCAGTCTTCATTGATTCTTGCATTGATCGATTTCGCTCCGTAACCTGCAACAAGGTTAACTCTGCACGCGCATTTCATTAATGAAATCCTCAAGGATTGTTCACCTATTTCGCCTTTGATTGACCAGAGGATCTATCAATTGATCTCTGTTTCTCCCACTTTCAGAAACCCTGAACTCATACACAGGCTTGTCCATATTTTACAGAAATTAAACAAGCATTTAACACACAATTTCACACATTTAGACATAATACAATTTACACACGCAGAATTATGCCAAAATAGGCTTTTTCATTCATCTAATGAAACTGTACATACAAACTAATCTTAGAACTTGTGTTCTGATCTCCTTAGGCCCGATACATTTTCAGTCGGCCCTTCCTCTGTTTCCTACAGGCCTTACAGACCTCTATCTATGTATCCCTCTACGTACTCTCTCTGTCTTTTTTGTCTATCTCTTTATCTATGCCTTGTAGGATTATATTTATATATAATTGGATTCTTGAACCATTCTGGTTTAGATCCTTAATACTGTCAACAACATACCTAAATCAACTCTAACTATCAACCCTATCTTATGACTCGCTGCCCTAATTGAGGGTTTTGTTACATGACTCATTACTCACCTAGTGACTCACCTAATTGACTCATTATCCATCTAGAATCACATAAACATAGGTTATTTACAATGTGCTGGTTCAAAGACCATCAATTCGGAATTGAAGACCCCTTCTAGGCCTAATCAGACTTTGAACTTGAATTTGGATGGAGAGCAGGATGCTCCTGCATTAAGAACTAACCTGTAGATCTTACCTGGAAAACCTTGTAGATGCCTTGATGATGGTGATTTATGTCGTCTTGATCAATTTGAGAAGATTTGAAGGAAGCCTCTATGTGAAACGATTTACCCAAGAAAGCCAATGCGCCCTCTCTCTTGCATAACAAACGTCAACCATATCAGATTTGATGCGTCAAGATAGAAGAACAAATAATACAGAAAAATAGCAAGATAAAATCATAGATCACAATGATACTAATGAAAACCTCCTGATACAAGCGAAGCCAAGCCAAGCGAGTTGAGGAAACCCTGCAAAAAAGCCCAAGTTGAAGTCGCCCTCCTGTAGACAAAACAATGTTTCCAAAAAATATAGATCTCACAACAAATACCCAAATGCCAGGAAGCAATAGATTTTCCAATCACCATCTAAGAACACCAGATGCAAAGGAGATCCAAGAATTTCCACAAAATAGTTTTCTATTATCCAGGTCCAAGAGCCAAAGACCCTTTTACAATGAGAAGCTCCTTCTTTAAATAGGAATGAGAGAACCAAAATCATAACCACTTTTCAAATGGGTGGTTAAGATTAAAAGATCAAAATGTTATAATCAACGGTTGCGATGAGCTCAACATAGAGTACATAGATCAATACAATAATATAATATATAAATGGACCAAATCACCCTAGGAGAGGGGATCCCACTCAATAAAAAGTAAATAAAGATCATGGTGGGTCCAAGGAGTGTTAACTAACTCTCCTAGTGTGTCCCCATGGCACATTAAAAATAATATAATTTTTTTAAGTGCAAAATAGTGCCTTTTTGAGGAAATCGTGAGCCTTCAAAAGCTCCAGAAAATAATAAAATATGTCGGAGAGATGGATGTGGGTCCATCCAGGTGCTGAAACTACTGTAGAAGGAGTGGAAGACATCACACTCATCATCAAAACTCATCCCATGCCAATTTCTTGCCTCAGTAGCCCAAATTGAATTCTTCAGTAGCCATTCTTATTATTTCAAATCTACCTCGGGAAACGTGATATGCCCAAAACTGCCTCTCAGGGTGCCAGCGTTATCCAACTGAGCCCATCGGGCTCTCTGGGAGGGGGGAATATAGTAAAAACAAGTGGTTGGACCACCCCCTCCTCATACACCGCCTTAGGTGTAACCACCAGATGATTTCTCTGTCTCAACAGGCCATTCAGTTTAGCAATACTGCTCCAGAATGGTAAACTGAGCCAAATCATCCCTGTAACTTCCCAGAACTGAAAGCAAGTTGTCTCATTGGTCTCAGGGAGTCCAAATCTATCTAAAGTGCATACTCATACACCCTACAAATCTCTTCATAGTCAAGAATAATATCTAATATGCCCAGACAGATAAAATAGTAATCTATAAATGATCAATAATATAACCCTGGCTAACATCCATCCGCTGCAAGTGTTTAAAGGTTAGGACATGCTCTACAAATCATTCAAACAACAATTATAACAAGTAGCAATCATTTCACTGGCGATCTATCAACCAAATATAGAGTTTCATTAATTAATTATAACTTAGACCAGACTTTCAAGACCATAGTCACTTCATAGTTGTAATCAATTTGCTAGTGAAGGGTGAAGGCTAAAATCAAAATGCTAGGCTGAAGGGTGACTACTAACTAGACACTCCCAACACTTTAGATATGGAAAGGGGATACTCACTTTAGCATATGCCGGACAAGCAACAACACAGGGGATGGCGGTGTCTTACAAAAGGATAAGTTACGTTTAGAGGTGCTTATTCACCTTGACAAATGCTCACAATCCAAATCAATACAAGTGAGGCTAGCAATATTTAGATATAACTTTTAGGAACCATTGCTTTTTGGGCCTTTGATATTCCATAGCCTTGGTGCATGTACTTATTACACAGATTTTTATTATTGAGGCTTCATGCATTCATGTATGTTTAAAAACAATACTTTTCATGAATGTTTTAAGATATTCATTTCAATGTAATTCAAAGCCAATTTCATTAGGCTTGCCTTGCATTCATGTATGTTTAAAACACTACTTTTCATGAATGGGCTTTTTCCATAAGATATTCATTCATTTCCAAATACATTGTATTGATGGCAGCACTACTGTTTTAGTTTTAGCCAACACAACCTAGGCAACTCAGAGCCGAGAAAGAGGCTCTAGTGGGGAAAGGTCCTCCATGCCACAAGTCAAGTAGTAAGTCGAGTTGGAAACACAACTGGAAGGTAATAGATGAGTGGAGATAGCGAACCATGAAACCAACACTAGCAAGCCAAAGTATGGTGGGAATGACTACCTCTATTCTCCCTAAGGAGGGTAAAACAAATGAGTATGGGTCAAGAACTTCGAGGTCTAAGTAAGGACATACATACATAATATCAGTTCATGCAAGTCCACATATTTATATGACCGCTAGATCATGACACTAGATGCTAAGACATGTCACAAGAATCAGTTTAACAACAATAATAACCATAACACACGATAATATATGCCTAGTCATAAACATGTAAATAATCAGTCTGAACCAACAATTGTCCAATGATAAGCTACTGATGTAACTCTCGGCACTACTGACTGCTCTGCAAATGGCTAAATGACTACATCAGTCCTCAAATCTGAGTGTCCTGAGACTCGATCATGGCATGGGAGAGTACTATAGTCCATCATCAAATAATGACCCATGATAGATGCTCATCTGAGCATCTGATATGTAAGGAACTGGTTGAAAAGTGTACTGGAATCTGAAAAATAGAATATGGTAGCCTGACTACTATATATGTGATAACATCTGGCTCCAGCTAAGACAAGTGCTCTGCTGCATAGAGCGCTTGAGAACCTCAGAATCTCTGGTCCTCACACTCTGCTACTCGCATCCTCGATCCATCATTCCAGCTCTGCAACCGCTACCAAAATGTCAACAACTACCTGCACAATGTCCAGAGATATACTAAACTCACAGACCGGTTATTGAAACACTGTGTGGATAAAATAAAGTACTAAAACCGAAATGCATAAAACTGAAAAGCATAAAATAAATGTAATCTATAGCCATAAATTTTAAGAAAAGTTTGATTTTATTGTGCAGGATAATGGCCAAAACTTAAGAATACACTAAGAGCTTTGAAAAGCAAGCTTCAGGCTAAGACAACAAGGTGCAAGACTGATAGGCTACACTACTGCCCAGACAGGGCTTATTCAGGTCCTACCTACTCTACCCTACTAGACAAGACAAGACTTAAGGCTAAGCGAGGTCAAGGATGTAACCCGTTAAATCCCTTTGGTTGGTAGGAAGTAAGATCTGTCGTCCAGTGTCAGTAGTAAGAAAACACATGTCACCTATGCAACGATTAACTGTAAAAGGTCCAACCCAAATGTCATTAGCTTGCCTTGATCTGATATGCAGTAAGTGGTTTGGGAACTCTTATCCTATTCACTGATTCAGGTGGTAATTCAATATTACGTATAGGCATGGAATGGACTTCAGCAAAGTGTCGAGGTTGCGAGGTGATAATCCTTGAGCTCCCCTTGTAAGGAGCTGCATCAAATCTGGGTGGACCACCATCAATAGGAATAGCTAGCTTACCTACTAGGATTTCTCTAATCTCTCTCCTCGTCTCCTGGACATTGTTGATGAATTTGTCATTGATGCCAACATGGACTTGCAGTGGCCCCACAGGATGTCATTGATGCCACCAAGTCCCACCCGTAGTGCCTTGACCCTTTATAGAGTGGGTTTGCACCTTGCAATGCCTTGGATCCCAAACAGAGTGGGTTTGTGCCTTGAAGCACCTTGTACCCAGTTGACAAGGTCCTTGTACCCACAAGCTGGATCTTGATGCCACCACCTTGGTGAAGATGTTGAAGACTCTGTTGATGACGCTGAAGACCCTGGAGATGGATCTAGTGTATACTTAAGATTTGGCATCCATATACATAATGATATGATGGCACACTTGTTTGCTTATGATCCATAAGACCACTTGATGATGGGCTTGCTCAATATTAAATAATATCTTGAAAGAGTTCTTGAAACTTTTGCACATGGTGCCCTTGGGTATCGAAACCACACACTTGGTTGCTTATGATCAAGGGTTTGAAGATGGAAGGTTGTTGATGATATATGGTCCTATTTATGATCATGGAGGTGGAGTCCATGGACATTTTGAAGAAGATCTTGAAGATGTTCTTGGAACTCTTACTTTGTCATGTATGCACAATGCATGAAGATGAAGCACTTGCTCTTGATGCCTATGATGAAAATCTTACTCTTGGATCTTTGAGTTGTGAAGAAGTCCCTTATGTTGATGACCCAAGCCACTTGAAGCTTAAAATAGTCAAAATAAATTGTGAAGTCAGCCCAGTCAAAAGGATAAAAATATATATATTAATATATATAATAATAACATCCTTAAGGTGACCATAATGTGGCTTGAAGAAGGTTTTTAATAAACATAAATAAATAAATTACAATAAAAATATATTGCAAATACAAATGAGGTCGGCTTCAAATAAAAAAAAAATAAAAAATAAAAACAAAAAACCTATAGCAGGTTGGCCCCAAAATTATGTTGAAAATCAGTATAAATAGAGCCCTCGTGCTCTCATTTGAGACAGTGAAATTTCGGTGGAATGCTCTGAGATTTTTCGGGTGTCTATGGACTGAGGCAAGCTCGCTGACTGAGGAAATTTTGGGAGGCAAAGAATGTTGGCTGCCGTTCAAGCTTTTGGCTGCTTCTAGAGCTAACAAACTGTGACGATAGTTTATGGTCCAACTAGTTCCATGATCCACAAATGACTGGCAACCGGTGTATGTGAGAGTCGACAGGATTGGCCACGATTTGTCTCTATGAGAGAGAGGGCCTGGTGAATGAACAAGTAAATGAAGCAATCGCTGTAGAAGACAGAATTTCCAAATCTTTTATTTTTTTAAGTTTTTGGTATATATATCTTCCAAGAGAATTCGGATCATGAGACTGAGGCAGCCGAAGTAAATAAGTGGGGAATTCGTGGGTGATTGCTCTGAGATCTTTGACCATATAATAGATAAAAGCATCAGTCTAATTAAGGATTCTATTGGGTCAAAAGGATATTGTTGACATCACCTTAGTTTCTGGAGACATCCTTTGATCATTCAAATTTTTGGGCACTTTGATCTTTTATCTGCTACCAGCGATCTAGGGTTTCCAATCATCCCTGATGTGGCACCCAAAATAAATGTATGAGTTGTATATGTAGAGCTGAAGACTGTCAAGCATTGGTTCAGTTTGTTACAGTGCTAAAATTGTGAGAAGTGAGAACGTGGATGATCCGAGAGCTATGAGCTGAGAGCTTGAGACGTTATCCCAGTTTTGAGTGTTCTCATAGTTCTGTTGCAGAGATATAGTCAATCTTATGCAAGTTGAATCTTGAAAGAGATTAACGGCACATCCAGTATAACATGCATAGAACTCTTCCTGGTATCATATGAAAATGGCAAAACAGATACATGTGTTGATTTGGATGTGAAGGAGTAAAGGTTTATTTGCTTATGTGAAATATTGAAGATCTCACTTCAGCAGACCGTTGAAGGGTTAATGATTGACAATTGAAGAACAACTGAGGACCATCGGGGTTCATATCATTCTTCAGCCTGAGCCATGATCAAAAGACTTGCAAATATTTGCTTGCAACCATCTGTATGTGCCAAGCAGCTCATTTCTGGTAGTATGTTATAAACAAGTCCGAGCTTGAAGGATAACCGAGAGTTAGGGGTTTGTCTTCCTTACCTTTGGCTCACGCAGAACAGTTTTACAGCTCCAAGTTTTTGAGGTCTCAACAGACCCGAGTTTCCACAGTATCTTCCTTGCAAGGTCGTCACATAGCCTGAGCTTTGAAGTGTGAACAGTCCAAGTAGTTTTGCTGATGTCTTCTTTGTGACAGGCCTGAATTTAAGGACATCACTTGACACTCCCGAGTTCTGGAACAATTTGAGATCTGTTTTCATTGTGCTAAAAGTCAGAGAGTTTTAATGTCACTAGCAGCAGACGAAGGTTTAAAGAGTAAACAGTCAAACAATCCCAAGTTCTTAACAGACCTGAGTTTTTGACAGAAGAAGAGACACCAGAATCTTACAAGCAATGACATTGAATCCAGCAGTAAGGTACAAAGTCTGATCTTGCCTTGGACATACATAGCCCAGGAGTAAAGTTGCTTACACAGTTCAAGTGTCACCTACAGAAGTGTTGCCCACCTATTTCGACTAGGTGGCAACTCCATATACATGAAGATGTACATAATTGTACAAGTTGTACCTTGGAAAAATCTAAGGATTTTTTCACTTCTGCAGGGCAATTGCCCCTTTGTAAAACGAAATGTCCGCTCCCCTGTGTGGGAAAATTAATGTAATTTTATGTGTTAGTGTGGGTCATGTGATATGGATACCACACCATGGAACTGGTTGTTAGGGAAGTCCCCTCATCGAGTGTTTTTTCCCTTTCCAATTGATCTTGTTGTATAAACGATTTTAATCGGTTTGGTTTTTCACTCAAAATCCTCCAAAGTGGTGACGGGCGTTCTAGTAGTCAAGTCCATGGGGTGGCTAAGGTTTCAAAAATGATTCATGACCATGCTAGACATTCGTCTAGAGTCTTGCGGAGTTTCGTTATGTTGTTGTATTTTTATTTATTTTTCGTAGTCAATTAATTTCACCCCATGGTGATTAATTAACTCAATTTTGATGTAATAATGTAATCGCTCGAACATGGCATTTTGTAATAGGGGCTATGAATGCAAAGATAAATTGCTATGAAACCCCCTAAGCCACTGCTTCGAGTCCCATGTCATTCTGATGAGTGGTTGAGTAGATAGACCAATTTTGTCTAAGCAAGGTCTATTTTTCCTAGGGAATTAATTAATTTCCCTAAGTCAAAATTCACATTTTTTGATTTTGAAGTAAAAAATCAAGAAATACCATGGTAAGTTGTTTTGGGGGTTCCTAAGCCTAGGAAAACTTATTCCAAAGTTTTTCACCCCCCCCATGGCCTAGATATAATTTTTTCAAGTTATTTTTTTAAAATTTTCCTAAGTCAAAATGGGGAAATTTAAAAAATTAAATTGAAAATTTTTAATCTAAGGTGAAATTGATTTTAAGCCTAAGTCTAAAGGCCAGATAAAAATTTTGGAGCATTGGCTAAGATTAAAACCTAAGTTTAAAGGAGCAATGTCCAAATCAAACTCCAAGCTAAAGATCTCCTAAGTGGGGCGTCCATTTTGTCTTAATAAAATAAAAATATTAAAAAATTAAAGATCAAAAGTTAAAAATTAAAAAATAAAACATTAAAAAATAAAAAGATAAAAATAAAAATATAAGATTAAAACTTAAAAATAAAAGATAGTAATTAAAAAATAAAAGAATAAAGAGATAGAAATTTTAAAATAAAATATAAAAAATAAAAAGATCAAAAATAAAAAGATTTAAAATAAAAGATAAAAAATAAAATAAAATGATAAAATAAAAATTAAAAAAGATAAAAACAAAAAGGTAAAAGATTAAAAATCAAAGACAAACTAAAAAACTAAAATAAAAGATTAAAAGATTTAAAGTAAAAAGATAAAAATAAAAAGTAAAAGATAAAATAAAAGATTAAAAGATTAAAAATTAAAAATTAAAATAAAAGAATAGAAACAATAAAAAAATTAAAAATTGAGACAAAGGGGCCCATGATTTTTCCATTTACATAAAAGCTAATCTAATGGTGGAAATCTAGTCTATGATTTAAATCCAAAGGCTAATATTATTTGAGACATGGATTAAGCTTCCCAGCGTTTGATTAAAAATTAATCTAATGGTGGAGATTAATTGAGAGAAATAGAAAGCCAAATACCTAGATCTAATGGGTGAGATTAAACCCTAGATCTAGTCTAATCCCAACCGTTTATCATTAAAGAGTTGGGGATTATCTCATCTATATAATGAGGGTATCACTCCCTCATTATTCACCATCTCTTATGCTATTGTTATGCTGTCGGAAAATTCTTCTTCTCTCATATTCTTGCTACATTGTATTAAAGATTTGCCCAAGCTGGGCTATTTTAATAAAATTCTTTGGAGGAACACTATGCTTCAGCTTTTCATGATCTACATGTATTGAGGTAACCTGGTATTTATTTTGTTTGCATTTGTTGTGTTTTTCTAGTTAGCTCTCCACAAAGTGTTTTGTGGGGAGATTAAAGAATAGAAGTATTTTTATTCTTTTTTGTGGATGATCTGATATTTCTTACAAAGTGTTTTGCAGGAAGTATTAGGTGTTCATCTCTAGAAGTACAATTTTTGCAGGCATAGTTTGTATTGCAGGTTATTCAAGCAAGGAAATTCCTTCAAAAAACTTCATTCCGGCAACAATTTAAATTCGGCCATCTACTTTCAGCCTGTTTTAAACAGGGTTATATTCACTGTTTAGTGAATGTAAACCTTGTTTTAAAGCCCTAACCTTATATATATTAATTTAACTTGTTATTTCTGCTTTTTTAGTATTATTTAGGTGGCTGGAAACTCAGTTTCCAGTCAGTCTGTGAGCTCTATGCAAAAATAGCTCTGTCTCGAATACTTGTGGTATCAATTGATCCGCATCTGCGGTGAATGAAGTCGGTCTGAATTGGTCTATCCAATCTCTCGAGCCGAACGCAAGTTCCTTCGGGATTAACTTATTGCATACCTCTTTGACAAATATTATCCATATCTCTGTCATACTTTCATTCAGAAATTTTTTGTAAAAATTGTAAATTTTGTACTAATATTTTAACTGTAAATTTTTAGTGTTTTTATGTGATTTGCAGCGAAAAACACCTCGCTGGTTTTTGACAAGTTATTCATCTTTAAAGAAGAATTGCTGCCCCAAAGGACATAAAATCTCCTCAAGCTTCAACCGGCATAAAAGGGGTTCCATTCCTCAACTTTCTCTCTCTAAAT
>LPNX011073051.1:0-11702 GCA_001517045.1 Pseudotsuga menziesii | reverse complement strand
GTTGAGCGCAACAGCATTCCATCTTCGGTTTGAGAAAAACTAGATCGGGGTAGTCACACCACCGGATCTAAAACTAACTTCAAGAAGAACAACTCTAATTGAAATTTATTAAAATTAACCAAGAAGCATTGCAAAACGCCCTACAAACACAGATTACTACTTTTACTACAATCATTTTCACTTCATTTTACTGCAAGCACTACAATACATTTATTTCAAGCACTCTTTTACTACAATACAACACTACAATTTGTACTTCCAGCACTTTATTTCTCAGTACATTTATTTACTTTCGATTTTGCAAATGAGCGTGTGGTGAATGTTGACTGCTTAAACCTTTTCATATTTAAATTCACTGCTGGTTTAGTAATCTGTATTCATAACGATTTTTGGCTAACTCGCAAATTGGTTTCATTTGTTTATCATATTGTTTTATTTCATTACTGTTCATAATCATATTGTTTACACATTGTATCTGTTGACTCCATTTAATATAGGCACTGGTCTTATAATTTTGTAATCTTAATAAAAAGATCCCTTTAATTAATCTTCAATTAATTGATAAACCTGGATCAAAGTCTTTTCATAGGGACTACCCCCCTTGGCTCTGTTGGGATCTTGCCTAAACGGAGGAGCTGTAGACTGTGGTGACAGTGGTCCCCAGCTCTCGCTTGCCCCCAAGGACACACATAGCAGGTTGTGACTTTCCTGCGTCTTAAAGTGTGAATTAGGCGGCAACAAGAAGATTGACATGAATTGAGATAGCCCTTTTGATGAGACAAAGCCATGAAGATAAGATGAAGAGCAGTGGTCTATACCCAAGGTTCAGCGACTGAGTTAGAAGCAGACTTCTGCAGCAGCATATGGTTGAATGTTGGCTGCCTCTGTTGACATCTACAGCACTTGCTCTCACAATCCAAATTTGTATGGTTACACAGTGTTTAGGGTTCTTCCTAAACAACAAATGCAGTCTGAGTTTCTTCATTCTACACAGATAAAGGTAAGTCCTATGGTGATATATTGATGTTCTACTGTGATGTGATGATACCCCTACACTTGTTGCATACCTTGATAGTATATGCAATGGCTGAGTTCATGTACAGTACAAGTATATTTATACAGTGAGGTGTGCATTGACAAGTAACAGTATACAGTAAGGAAGTGATAGTGACATACAGTGAATGTGCAATAAAACAATGTGACAGAAGTGATATCTTGATGTATGAAGACTTACTATATGATGATGTCTTGATGGTGCTCTGTACATATGATGTTATGATTATGTACACGCTATGATTACAGTCTGCTATAATTTGCATAGTTGAAGTTTGATCAAGATAAACCCTACACGTGTATATATATATGGATGATGACAATGTTTTGATGCCTATCTATTGATAATGATGATGAGCTGTTGATGAAGATGAAGCACAAGAGCAGATCCTTGTAGCAGTTGTATGATGACTTGACAGTGACCAGCAGGATTCCTGACATGATTGATGAGCAGACCTATGATGAGCAGCAGTGAGCAAATGAACAAGATGACTGATGACCAGTGTTACAGCAGAGTTTATATGATGAGCAGAGATGATGATGTGACAGAGATTGCTTGTGTATGATGACATGAGTGTGGTAACTCAAGTATACTTTAATTGTATAAGCAAGTTTGTCTTGCTTTTTGAGGTTAGGATACCTCAAACCCTTCTTAGCAGGGTCTAAGAAAACCAAGCAGGGTCCTGGATGCAGAGTAGGTGCTCTTCATATCAGTAGGTGCTGATTTTACCTCATGGTTGTAGCCAGACCAAAACTAATATACAAAGATTACAAATTTATATGGTGTTGTGTTCTTTTGTGTTATGGTTCTGGATGATTCAAATGTTTATGATATGTGAATGATGAAGTGAAAGATGTTTATGAAATGATTATGAGATTGGTAGAATAACGGAATGATGAATTGGTAGTTAATTTTGACAAGTTAAGAAAAGTTGTAAAATTGGCTTTACACTGATTCACCCCCCCTCTCAGTGTCTAACAGACACTCACATTAAGCCTTTCTTCATGAGGAGATGTTACACGTTTGACAGTTTCCCCTACAATCCAGAAGTTTTTATCTTCTTCCAAAGGATGAGGCATATGGGATATAGCAGTACTATGGCTAGAGCCTTCCCCTGTAGGAACATAGATATGCATACTTTCCAGCTCGGTTCGGACTATTTCTGGCTGAGATGCTAAAGAACTAGGAATGTGAGAACTCGGGATGGTTTGCCCATGGGTAAATAGGTTCAAGCCCCTGCCTTTCCCTCTCTCTATTACGGTCAATTAAACCAAACCATTCACTTACTCTACTAGGAATTCTTTCAACATGTTGGCATCATCAATATTGTCAACTTTAGGTGTAGGATTCTCGATTATTTGTTCTTGATCTTGAGGTTGACTTTCATTTCGTCTCAACTCTTCCAACTCCTCCGAACATTCGTTCCTAAGCATTTCCAAATTAATTCTCCTAGCAATTTCAACTATCTGTTCATCTTCAAAAGAGGAATCAGAATCTTCCATTGCCATGAACATGTTTTCAGGTTGCCCATATTCCCAAACTTCATTTTCATCTTCCACAATATTAGCTTTAGCATTATTCAACAATTCATCTCCATATGTGTTTTTAATCCCTACCTCAAAAGTCTCCAAATGCTTTTCATAACAGGGTTCTCTATTAATCCTAATCAGAGCACTGTCAGAGTTTGGGACACAAAGATACGATAAATCCATCATGAGTATCCACCTAGACCAACTGCCCACTTTTTAGATAAGAGCATTCCATATGCAGGGGGCAAGTCAATAACAACTACATCCATCATAGTGGAAATGTCTAAACATGCAAACAGATCAGCCCTAAGATTTTTTATTAAACCATAGGATGGCACATGCCTAGACTCTATAGCACAGACATTCCCATAAGGTCGAGTCACTTCCAATCCTATTTCCTTCATGACATGTAAGGGCATCACATTCATAGCTGCTCCAGAATTCAACATGCAATTGTGCAGGAGCATATTCTGAATGTGTAAGGTAAGGTAAAAGGGAAGGTACCCCCCGTTCTTTCTCTCGTAAATAGCAGACTGGATGTTGACAGGTAGATCCTTTTCATCTTTGCTAGGTTGCATCCCACTATGGCTCTGTATTTGACAGGATTCTAAGACAACCTCAGAAGTCTTTTCATGGTCAATGCCATCAACGAATTCCTCTACTTGGCTTCTTACCCAGGGTACTTTCATCAACTCAGTGACAGGGATATTACACATTATCTTGCCTAACTTTTGCTTTATATCAATATTCAAATTAACATCTTCTAAGCCAAGATCTTCTTCTTCCTTTTATCTTCATTAATTTCTTTGCGTTTGTTCAAGAAAAAAGGCTGGGGATCAACTCTCCGTTTATAGATTCTAATCTGTGGTTGTTCCTTTGTTTTAGGGATATCTATGGCACAACATGAGGGATTGGTTTCATTGACAAAATCCTCTTCTTGCTCCCATGGCTCTTCTTCTTGCTCCCATTGCTCTTCTTCCAGGAGAATTCTTCCAAACCCATCTTCAAAAGATAAGTCATTAATAAAGTTGATGTTGTTTGGTTGGTTATCAGGATAATTGGTGTCAGACGGTTCTTCCTCGTTTTCATCACACGGATTTACATTCTTCCTCTCAGAACTTTCTGGATATTCAGTTCATCTTCTATTAATATCTCTCTCAGGCCTTCTATTATTGTTCCAGTAAGGCTTAGGGCCATAAGGGTTTCTATGTCTCTTAGAATCATGAAAACTAGCGACACTCTTTGTTAAGACAGTTATTTGTCTCATCATCTCCTGCATGGTTTCTAACGTGCCCTTTGAATCCTTTAGCTCAGTCACAGGTTCCTTAGGCTTTTAGAGCTTAGGATTAGATCTGGAAGTTGATGGGGCAAAGTGATCGAAAAAGTTTTGTTTACCCATAGATCGCATTCTGCTCAACCATCTTTGCATTGAATTGGGCAGTCTTCAAATCATTGGGATTCTTATCCTTTAAGTTATACCCTAGCCAACCTTCAAAAGCATTCAAATAATGAATAACAATTGCTTGGTTCTTGGGTTTAATTTCGTCTGGGATATTTCCTATAGTCTTATCAAATCTTATGTTAAACTCATGGACTGTTTCATTTTCCCTCTTCTTGATGTTAAACAGTTGATGTAAGAGGAATTTCCCATTTAACTTGTGAGACCAGTCACTATTAAGTTTTGTAACAAAATTGTCATACCCATTAATGGATGAGGCAGGCAATCTGTCGAACCATTTTCGCACATCTCCTTCCAGAGAATGCAGAATGCCCCTCATGAAGACATCTTCATCAAATGCTCCATATGCTTCCATATGTTTCCATACTTTGTCAATGTGATCCTCAATGGAGATAGCTGACACTCCATCAAACTTGGGAACCTTTTCAAAATATTTATCAGGCATGTCATGGGGGGCCCTCGGGAACAGGGAAAAATCTAAAGGATATGGCTTAGCCTTTCTTCCAAAAGTCCTAGGGTTTTGTGGAGGAGGAACATTTTGATTTCCACTAGTGTTTGTTTCGGCCATTGGATTAGATGAAGTTGAAGGAGATCTAAAAAGATGATTTGGGAAAGCAGTAGGACTAGAAATCTTCCAAAAGAAGTTTGAAGAGTTTTCCTTAGTTTGTCTGTGGTTCCTTGTGTAAGTTGTTGGGATCTCTTCAAGATTTATAGCACGTTCTAAGAACTTAAGATTAATACGTTGGGTATGGTCCTCAGTGGAGTCGCGTGATGGAATCGCCAGGTGAATCACAACAGTGATTCACCGAAAAGATATGTCGTAGGAGAGGTGAGGTATGTTGAGCCAAGGTAGGCCTCTACCTCCCCGGTAACAGGGCCAAAATGTTATCACCAAACTTGTAGTTGCATCTATGAGGTGGATCCAGGATGGACGGTAGAGGGATAAGCAACTAAAGAGGTGGAACCAAGATAGCCTCGACTCCCAAATGGATGGTTGTCACGCCAATCGAGGCAATCTTCACTTGATGTTGTCTTATCCCAAGACAACAATGGGGGAGACCTAGATCTACTCCTGATAGGAGACATCAAACCAAAACACCAGATCAAATCAAATGGAGTTGAAGTACGTAAGGTGTAAGGTGGAGTAAACCCTAGATCTGTGGATGAAGTCACAAGATGGATTAGGGCTTGGATCAGGGGTTTATGAGCTATGAAATTTGATCCAAGTTCAAATAACAAATGACCTATAAGCCTATTACTAGATCCGAGATTAAGGTACTAGCAAAAGATGACAATATCCATTGCCTTGGGAAACGTGACCAATGCAGGGAGGGTAAGAACAGGATTGGGGCTACCTAGTACCACGGGGTACACTTGAAAGAATGTATTATAGTATCAAAGCACCCGAGCCACAAGGAAAAGATCAAATCGCAAGAGGAGGCAACATGAAAGGTAGCACTAGGGTTTAGAGACTAGTGCCTTAGGATTTGGGCCAAATGAAGTCACTTTAGAAAAACGTTTTGGAAGACCCACTTAGGGTTTGACACGATCTACAAAACCGAAAAATGGTTTGTTGAGTGGTCAAGCGGTTTGATCCATAATAATTTTTGATTTTTTATATTTAGGGTTTTAACATGAAAATGAAGATCCCAATGGATTGAGATCTAGAAAAGAAGAACTAACTTGTAGATCTTACCTGGAAAACCTTGTAGATGCCTTGATGATGATGATCTATGCCGTCCCGATCAATTTGAGAAGATTTGAAGGAAGCCTCTATGTGAAACGATTTACCCAAGAAAGCCAATGCGCCCTCTCTCTTGCATAACAAACGTCAACCATATTAGATTTGATGCATCAAGATAGAAGAACAAATAATACAGAAAAATAGCAAGATAAAATCATAGATCACAATGATACTAATGAAAGCCTCCTGATACAAGCGAAGCCAAGCCAAGCGAGTTGAGGAAACCCTGCAAAAAAGCCCAAGTTGAAGTCGCCCTCCTGTAGACAAAACAATGTTTCCAAACAAATGCGCCCTCTCTCTTGCACACCAAATGTCAACCATATCAGATTTGATGCGTCAAGATAGAAGAATAAATGCTACAAAAAAATAGCAAGATGAAATCATAGATCACAATGATACTAATGAAAACTCCTTGATACAAGCGAAGCCAAGCCAAACGAGTTGAGGAAACCCTGCAAAAATGCTCAAGTTGAAGTTGCCCTCCTATAGACAAAACATTGTTCCCAAAAAATATAGATCTCACAACAAATACCCAAATGCTTGGAAGCAATAGATTTTCCAATCACCATCTAAGAACACCAGATGCAAAGGAGATCCATGGATTTCCACAAAAACTAGGTTCTATTATCCAAATTGAAAAGCCAAAGACCCCTTTACAATGAGAAGCTCCCTCCTTTAAATAGGAATGAGACAACCAAAATCATAACCACTTTTCAAATGGGTGGCTAAGATTAAAATATCGAAATGTTCTAATCAACGGTTGAGATGAGCTCAACATAGAGTACATGGATCAACACAATAATCCAATATATAAATGGACCAAATCACGCTAGGAGAGGGGATCCCACTGAATAAAAAATAAATAAAGCTCATGGTGGGTCCAGGGAGTGTTAACTAACTCTCCTAGTGTGTCCACATGGCACAATAAAAATAATATAATTTTTTTAAGTGCAAAATAGTGCCTTTCTAAGGAAATCGTGAGCCTCCAAAAGCTCCAGAAAATAATAAAATATGCCGGAGAGATGGATATGGGTCCATCTAGGTGCTGAAACTACTGGAAGAGTGGAAGACATCACACTCATCATCAAAACTCATCCCATGCCAGTTCATTGCCTTAGTAGCCCAAATCGAATTCTTTAGTAGCCATTTTTATTATTTTAAATCTGCCTCGAGAAACGTAATATGCCAAAAACTGCGTCCTAGGGTGCCAGCGTTATCCAACTGAGCCCACTAGGCTTTCTAGGAGGGGGTGATATGGTAAAAACAAGTGGCTGGACCACCCTGTCCTCATACAACGCCCTAGGTGAAACCATCAGATGGTCTCTTTGTCCTGGCAGGCCATTCAACATGACAAAACTGCTCCAGAATGGTAAATTGAGCCAAATCATCCCTGTAACTGCCCGAAACTGAAAGCAAGTGGTCTTATTGAACTCAGGGAGTCGAAATCCATCTAAGGTGTATACTCATACACCCTATAGATCTCTGCATAATCAAGAATAATATCCAATATGCCCAGGCAGATAAAATAGTAATCTATAAATGATCAATAATATAACCCAGGCTAACATCCATCTGCTGCAAGCTATGAAACCGGATTCGTCCTGGAGGCCCCTCGTGTCCTGTGGGGATCGAATCGGACACAATTCGAGTTGGACACGTGCCCGATTCGTCTTCCAGACGAATCCGAAAACCGGACACGTTAAAAAATCGAATCGGACACGAAAATTAAGCGTGTCCCAAAAACAGGACACGAATCCCGAAAACAGAACACGTGACCGGCGGAAAAAGACTGCCGGGTTTGCTTAAATTCAATTTTTGTCTTTCTTTTTGTCATTTGAAAGGAAGCAACTGATTGAGAGTGAGTTTTATGTGCAGGTAAAGGAGTTTTGAAGGAGATTTGAAGGCTATCCATTGTTTCCAAGTGATTCCAAGTGCATTCCGGTGGATTTGTGGAGAGGATTGCAAGCTCGACCATCACACAAGAAAAGGAATGTCTCAATCAGCTAGGGCAGGAGGTAGGGGTCAAAGGAAAGGGAGAAATGCACCATTTAGGGCCTCCCCTCCTATTCCACCAAGCACAACCAGTTCTCCTCCTCCGTCAAGTGCTCCATCAGCTGCTGGTGGAGCTCATGCTCCATTTAAACCCTGTTTTAGCAAGACAACAAGCCCAACAAAAAAAATACCCTTTGTGGAAGTATGTGACAAGGAAAGATGGGCCCGGGGCAAAGCTTGGTGGGGGAGGCAATGTGTCTTGGAGATGCAATTTTTGCAACCATGAGTTAATGAGCACATATTTCCGGGTTAAGGGCCATTTGTTGGCCCTTCCTTCTTGTGGGATTTCTTCATGCAAAGCGGTGACTGCTAACCAAAGGAGGGATATGGAAAGAGAGAATAATGTTGGCTTAGGGAAGGTGGCAGCAGCAAGCAAGAAAAAAGAGGATGATCCTCTTCCATTTTTGAGGAAGTCCTCTAGCACCAAGACTCTATTTCCACCTAGCATTCATGGGCGTGGAGATACTTATCAAACAAGAAAGAGGCAATCTACAGGTGGTCCAATGGATAGGATTTTCAAACAAGAGGCGCGAGAAGAGGTAGACCTTACCATTGCATTTTTCTTCTACCTCAACTTCATCTCATTCAATGTTGCACGGTCACCATTGTATTTTGAGATGTTTCGAACTATCTTGGAATGAGCTCCAAGTGGTTATGTGCCTCCTGGTTCAGAGAAGCTTAGAACCACTGTTATCCCTAAAGTTGAACCTAGACTACGGGATTCAAGCTTAAGGAAATCTTGTTAAAAAAATGTATAAATCAAATAAAACTAAACTGAAAACATAAGCTGGTAAAAACCAGGGCTAATGGGACTTCACAGAACTTATAAAGAACTAGGATAATATAAATCAAAACTGTTTGTACAGATCATACAATTCTGGTATGAAAACAAAAATTATAAAAAGCATCACACAGTTTACAATAAGCTGGTATATGTCACACACTGGTATAAAGTATTTATAAGAAAATCAAAGCATTGATGAAAGTGCAGGCTGGTAGGTCAATCAGATCTGCAAGATAATCCACAAAAAACTGTATAACATAAGATAAAATACAGAATTCAATAGCAAGGTTACTATGATCCTGAAGACAAGAAGTGAAACTGCCACTGTCTATAAAAATATAAAGATAATTGTCTCTCACGATAAGAATTAGTGCAATGGAATATGAATGACCATATGCATAACAAAATTATCAGAAAAACGATTTATGACATAGAAAAGCAAATCATCATCATGTTTCATTCATAAACAGAACCTGTGCAGAAGCTGCATCAAGTCTATGTCATATAGGCAGTGCTCTAAAACAGGGCTTGCATTCTCCAAAATTCGCCAACCTATCCCCTGCTTCCTTCTGAAAGGAAGAACTCTCCCTTTGCCCATTAGCTGGGACCTCCTTCTTATACAAAAATCTTCTATCTACAAACTAACAATAGATCCTATATTTCAGGATCGAACCTCCTCCAAAATTGGGAAGTTAATCCCTTACAAAGTAGTAAACTACAAGTGTCATACATGTGTCAAAAATAACAACATAAGTTCAAAATCAAATAACAATTTAACACCTAAAGGCTTCTAGAAGCCTCTGCTAATGTAGCTAGGTCACTCAGAACCTGTGAACGCTTTTGAAGTCTAGCAATTTCAACATCTTTATCACTTTCCTTGTTCTGGGCTTTGACCTGCTCGAGCGGTCTTTGAATAACTCGCTTCTCCTTGAGGATGTCCTTGGAAATTTCCAGTAGTTTTTGGTACTCTGCTTCTTTGTACCATATTCAACAAAAATAACCGCATCATGCATATTTCGAACCAGTGCTGCCAAACATTTGTCACATGCAGATTTCATCTTTTTACAACAGAATTTGTTGGCAAATGTTAACAGCTCAAGCACAACCTCTGGTAAAAATTGTGCCAAACAACCTGTTTTACTAAACTCATCCACGGCCCTCATACCCTGAACGGAGATCCCATTATGAGAAAAATCTATTTTGTTCTCTGTGACTTGGTGAAGCAACCAACGAGCATGGCATGAAAAGGATTTGAAAGAGCAGCAATCTTTTCACGATTGCAAACTACCATACAAGCCACTCTTACAGTTTATTCCAATTCAATCAATAGAAGAACCAGAGCGACTAGAAGTTCAGTATTCTTCTCCATCATTAGCTTCATCAGAAGCCTCTGCCCCAACTCGTTCATAATCCTTCTCCAATGCAGCCAGGTCTTCACGGGCCTCAGAAAATTCACCCTCTTCCATACCCTCGCCAACGTACCAATGGACAAATGCACGTTTGGCATACATCAAATCAAACTTGTGGTCAATCCGAGAAAAAACTTCGGCCATAGCAGTATTGTTGCTAATCATGCATACTGCACGTTGCACCTTTGCAAGGTCTCCTCCAGGCACCACTGTGGGTGGTTGGTAGTTGATACCACATTTAAATCCTGTGGGGCACCAGTCTACAAACTGAACAGTCCGTTTAGTCTTGATGGTTGCTACTGCTGCATTCACATCCTTTGGCACAACGTCCCCCTGATACATGAGACAGCAAGCCATGTATTTCCCATGTCTAGGGTCACACTTGGCCATCATGCTTGAGGGTTGAGGGTTCAAACACTGCGTTTGTGATGCAGACATTACTGGAGCATAGGAAGAAAGCATGAAATGAATTTGAGGATATGGTACAAGATTAGTCTGAAACTCTGTCACATCCACATTAATGGCCCCATCAAACCTAAGAGACGTGGTCAGAGAGGATATGATCTGAGAGATTAACCTATTCAAGTTGGTATAAGTTGGGCTCTCAATATCCAAGGATCTTCTACAAATGTCATATATGGCTTCATTGTCTAGAAGCACTGCAACATTTGTGTGTTCCAGCAAAGAATGTGTTGAAAGCACACTGTTGTGTGGTTCGACAACTGCAGTAGAAACCTGAGGCGAAGGATAAATAGTGAATCCAAGCTTCTGCTCGCAAAATTTAGCAGCTTTAGTATTTGATGGCCTCCACTATCGCTGGTGCTGAAAAGATGCAACATCGGTTTTCCTTTTTGCAAAGGAAAGTGAATAATTTCATTGCCTTTCTCAAAATTTGATAAATCATCCTTCCAGTCCTGTAGCTGCTCGTAACCAATGGAGATTTACAATAAAGAAAACAGACCTCTGAATGTCCCTCTTTCATTAACGAGCCAAATAATGAGATAGATTTTTGGGAAAAGCATGAGTTAATTCGATTCTGCCATAGCCAGTACTAGCACTCATCACATGAACTGTTCAAACTTCGAAATGACAACACATGTACCCTTTCAATAAATGCCACCATACAACTCATCATTTTGCGGACAGGGATTTATTTTGTTTAAAATATGTCCATACTGAATGCCCTATATTTCTGAATATGATAAAAGCTTATTATCATTTTATATTGAAATAAATAATAAACTTTTCAATAAAATGCCATTTGGACATTCTGTCATCAGAAATTAAAATGCTGCTAGTTCAGGATATGCTGCCAGTTGTAAGAATTTCCCATATAACATGCACATATATGGGCTCATGGCTTATGAATGAAGCTTTTGATGATTTTAGGTAATAAAAGAAACCCTAATAACAATCAATCAACCATAAAGTATAAAACAAAACCAAATAAAAACAATAAAAACAAAGCATAATAAAAAATTTAAAAATAAACAGGTGAAACAACCTTAGAGATAACAACCACATTGTTGGTTAAAGCAAAGAAGGAGGTAGATAAAATCCTTGAGCCAATTTGAGCAACATGGCCCTCATCTGGAGTGAGTATTGTTTCTGATGGATGGACGGATCCCGCACGCCATCCACTCATCAATTTCATAGTATCTTCCCAAAATG
>LPNX011073032.1:0-76526 GCA_001517045.1 Pseudotsuga menziesii | reverse complement strand
GGGGGCCTCCTTGAGCCATCCTCCACTACTCTCCAACTTCCCAGTGCCCTCCACCATTGACCTATTGCAGTTCAAAATGATCCGTTCGACCATTGGGGAGGCAGCCCTGTGCGGCAAATCGGAGCCTCTATCGCCCAAGCTTCCTGATCCTCAGGGGTGGGAAGATGATTTCTTTGGTAGCTGCCCCATTGTCGAAGAGAAACCCAGTCCCAGCAAGGAAGAAGTGCCTGCTCAAGTCGACCGCCCATAGTCCTCTCAGGTTTTCTGCAAAGGTTAATCTTTTTTGTTCAAACTCATGTTTTCTTGTTCCGTTATAATACCTGGTTTACATTGTATGTATTGCAACGAAGTCGTGGATAATGGACAGTGTTCTCATGTTATTCTAATGCTTGGCATTTTTGGATGTTTGGGTTAGTGGTTAAGCCAACCCATACTCACATGTGCCCTCTCTAATTTTTTTTATACCTATTTCCAAAAGCTTTACAAAAAAATATTAATAATTGATCCATACATTCTTTGTATATCAAACCGTAAATTATAATGTTTAGCTATAGATCTGATTTATGTATCGAGGTAATGTAAATGTGTAAATTACTAAGTTAAGGAAATTGATGGACTCAGCAACAATAGAGTTGATCGCCGAATTATCGCCCTTGAACCTGTCGTCATGAACCAAATTTATTAGATCGAAAATCTTAAAGTAATCTGTGAAAACCTAGCTATATATCCACGCTGAATCTGCTTGTCGAATTGTGAAAACCTCCATACTTTTTCCAAAACCTGAAGGATAGCAACAATAATAATTCTTATAATATGTTTTCAATTAAGATATTTTACATGGGGCACATGAACTTTTAGTATCCATCTGAAAAAGAGAATTTATTACAGTAAATTTATATCAGGACTTAGCAAAGTTAGGTTGTGGATCCAATGATGCAACTCTGTTATTGTAGATAAAATCTGTGTAAATCGTGTGAAAACAGTATTTGTGATTTGTATTTCTGTACATCAGATCTAAACTGTGTAAATCATATATGAAAATCGTATTTGTAAAAGCCCTTAATTTATGCATTAAAATGTTATTGATTTACTGGAGTTAGTGGAAACGATGGAGATAATTTATGGTTTTTTGTTGCTACGTCTTCTAATTCCATCACTCTCTCTATATATAATATATCTATTCCCCACATCCGGATTAGGCCGTAAACGTCATATCTAATGTTCGCTGAAATTGTTTTTTTTCCCTTGTGTATATGCATATGCATATGCATCACTGATATCATAGGCTTTTTCTTTAAAAAATAAAAAAATAAAATAAAATAAATGTTTGGGTAGTGTGAAGAAATTTGTTGGTAATTAAACAAGTTTAGTATATTGTATAAAAGAAGCCGAACGTGAGTAATATATAGATTACCTCATGTTCAAAAAACTATTTATGGGAATAGTGTTGTGTTTTATAGAAAATGTTTAGACCCATCCTAGCAGAAGGCCGGACTTGAACCCATGACCTCTCCCCGAACCGAGAGAGTGTGCACATGTCTTACCAATTGAGCTAACCCTTGGGACTAAAAAATGTTTAGACTTATATAATTGTATTCTGTATTATGATACTAAAGAAAAAATCTGTACAAAAGTTGTTATGGAGTGGATTGGTATGCTTGGTATAATTTACGAATTATAAACAAGAGGAAAATGCATGGAGACGGATAAATGACATTTTATGCGCTAACTTAAATAGAATTTCATAGAAGGGTGAGACTCCGATGATGTAATTGTGTACTAAGTTAAATCAATAGAAAAAAGAATACATTTGTTAATATATGCATTTTTTTTACATGCAGCTTCAAATTATATTTAAAAAAAAATGTGTATATTAACCGGATAGCTCTTACAACTCAATATTATAGTTAAAATCTCTTTAAAATATAAAATATTATAAATTTAATTATTTCATTTTAGCTTTTAATTTCAATTTTGAATAATGTAAATTCATTATATATTTTATTAAGTAAAACAATATCATTATACATTAAATTTACTTCAATTTTAATTAATTAAGAATTTAAAATAAATAAATAAATTATCTTTTATAAAAATCAATAATATTATTAATTTCAATATAATAATAATTAATAATATTTTTGAATCCAATATATTTATTATATTAAATTTGGATTTGATGTTTCTTCAAGTGCTCCCTATTCACGTCTTAAACTATTTTTATTATTGTTAGCCATTGATAGGAGGGCTAATATCAACTTGTCAATGAGAATCTTTTCACGAAGATCTTTGGTGTTTTATTTTTCAATTTTAGATTATAATAAAAGACAAAAACAAAATTTGATTTAAAAATTGAATAGATTTGAATAGCAATCCTTAAATCCATTTAAGCAGTAGATCATGATTTTTGAAGTATCATGACATTTGAAGTCCATTCCTCTTCATCATTTCTATTTTTTTTATTTGCAAGATGCAACCCACTTATGATGAAAACAAAAATCCACGTGTCAACATGACTTACGTGTTTCAACACTTAAAATATGCCAAAATCCACCCTGCCTTCACAATCGCAGGTTTCACTTCATTACTCGCCATAAATGGATCTACTTTATTTGTATTATTATGCTAGTTTATATCTCTAAGTTTATACATGCAGGGAATGCTATTGATGATGATGATGGTAGTTAACGTCTTACGAGACCAAACATTGGTCTATCGGACCTAAAGAAACGAATTATTTAGTTTGTTATAAAATTGTATTTCTATGCTCAAAGAGCTTGGAAAGAAGCGTCCCGAGCTCACTATAATTTTGACAAGTTAAAAGGCTAGGAAGGTCGGTATTGCAACAAAGATTATGGAACTGATATCTAATGTGGGTGTACGCAGGGAACTCTAAGAGGAAGTGATTCTCATCCTCAATGTTCATATTCTCATAGAGATAGCAGATCCTTTCCACCCATGGCGTTTTAGGAACTGCCCAACGACCTGTTTCACTATGGAACTCGTGAGAGTTCGTTCTTATCTTGGCTATAATAGTTGTTTTCTTTGAGCTAGTTAAAACAGAGATATACTTTTGATATTCTAGAGTAGGATTGATGTCANTAGCCTCTAAATCTTTCTCACACCACATTTTCTCTTTAAACTTAGAAGTAACAATATTTTTAATGTTATTAATATTTTGCAATGCAACAGTTTCGTCGATCTCCCAATGATTTAACGAGGCCCTCGTATCTTTATACCAACCTTGCTTGAGTCTTAGGTGGTTTTGGATGGAATTTAAAGCTAGCTTAGGAAGTCTATGGTCTCCCATGTTATTGATTTTGTGCTTGTATAACGAGAGCCTAGTCATAGCGAGGCTCTCGATAGGGGAAAGACCCACTTCTATAAGGAGAATAGGGTGGGGTGTATTGCTTTTAATTTTGAGGTTATACGTTATAGAACGCTTATGGATTTGCTCAATATTTCTCTAGGATTCTCTAGAGATGTTGCAATTCCAAACCTCACACCCATACAAGATAACATGAGTGACTAAAGTTTCAAAGATGAGCTTCTTTTTATCTCACATCACAAGGTTTGTTGCTTTACAATTATTTTTTAAACTAAAATAAGCTTTCTACCCTCCATTAATTCTTTTCTCAATGCTATAATTCCAGTTTTAAAACGAAATTAATCATTATAAAAATATTGTTTTGTAAAATATAATCTATAAATCTAAAAAAACTATATAAGATTTAATTTTTTTATTATTAACATTCAATTTTTTATTACAAAAGTTGAAATTTTTAATTAAGAATGAAAAAAATTTATTAAAAAAATAAAATAATTATGAAAAATAAATAAAAATTTATTTGAAAAGAATTAAAATTTTATTAATTTATTTTAAATCATATTAAAAATTTGAAAAATAAAAATAAAATCAAAAAAATCAATTACATTGTGAATGGATTAATTCGACATTATGATTAATAGATGTAGCTTGGCATGATTTGTTAAAAGAAAACAATTTCTTTACGTCTATTTTATAAATATAAAATGCTAGCATATATAATTCTTTGCTAGAGACATGGATAGGTACCGGCATTTTTAGCTAATACCACCTCCTTTCATCCATTTAAAAGTGTATAAAAAAGTTGTTGGATTTGGGAATTAAAGTATATCATAATCATATCATCATTATGAGTCGAATTTTCTAGGCTTCATAGTATGTCAACATTTAAAAGTGTGTAAAAAATGTTGTTGGATTTGAGAATTAAAGTATATCATAATCATATTATCATTATGAGTCGAATTTCTTAAGCTTCATAGTATGTAAAGGATGAATCCTATTAATTATTGATTTTATTAATTAATTAAAGTGTGAAACTACTTAAATGTTTTGATTTTTTTATTTTAATTTAAATTAATATTAATAATATATAGTTTTATTTATTTATTCAATTACTATTTAAATCTTAATTAAATTAATTTAAATTAATATTAATAAAATATACATTTCTTTAACATAAATTTTAGAATTTAATTAAAGTTATATATATATATTCAACTACAATTTAGATCTTAGTTAAGTAATTGTGAGAATGTAGGTTCATAAGTTTACAGTATATCTTGACAAAAAAAATTATGATTCTCAAATTCATGTTTAAAAATAAAGTCTTATGGATTTTTATTAAATGAAAAAAATATGGTAGAAATTTCAAAACATTTACAATATTAATTATAAATTTATTTAATAGACAAAAAAAGATAAAGTTCTAATTGATTTAAGATAATACAAAAAATTCATTACAAGTTTGGAAAAATTAGTTCTTAACTTTTTTATTTTAACAATGAATCCATATGCATTTTTATAGGTTCACAAAGTGTTTACATTCAAAACCCTAATCTGTGTATCTTACTTGAAACTCAAAAGTAATATTATATGATGATGTAAATAACCTAAATTTACAAGACCAAACAATCCGAGGCCAGAGGTTCAATTCTCTAGGTCCTTCAAGGTTAGACTCCCAAAACTGGATTTGACATGGTGAGGCCCCTCGAGTGGGCCCCCTAGTAATTATTCCCGTGGATGTAGTGTGTTCCCTCAAAGTTACAGGGTAGTGAACCACATTTAAAAAAAAAGTACTTTCTTTTTGTAAGTAAGATGGAACCTTTTCTATTACTACTAAAACTGGGAAAATATATTTTCATACTCCTGACCCATAAGACATGGGGCTTAGCAATGATCCTGCGATCAGAAGAGGAAAGTGAACAAAATGGCCCAGACAAATAACACTTGCATATCTTAAATTTCAACCAATTTGCTAAGAATTTGCAAAGCTTTATAGTTTATACTCTTCAATATTTTATAATTTTGTGAAAGATTCGCCAAGATTTTTACAAGATTTTATATTTCCATGAAAAAACCGCCATTATTTTACAAGAATTTTTTTATTGTTATTTATTTATTTTGTGAAAGATTCACCCAGTTTTTACAAGATTCTATAATTTAGTGAATAATTTGCCAAAATATTATATATACGTGCTATATTATTGTTAAAGTAGTCTTCACACTTTTCCATGTATCATGGAAATTCACCCATTTATTATACATATAAATTTGGCGGGGTTTGGGGGGGGAGGGTTCTTCCTAAATTTTGATAATGAATGGTATGCTAGAACTCAAATAAGTAAGAAATTTATGTTGTTTTTCTATAACATGAGATAAAGAGAAGACCAAATTGGTGGAACAACACCTATAATGATGCTCACTTAGATGAGCTACTTGATTGAGATAGAAAGGAAGATTAAAACAAAGCAAACACCTATTACGACAAATTATAATGATGATGCTTATTGTGATGTGTTGTTGGATATGAGCTAGGAAGGTAAACCAAACAAAGGTAAGACATCTAGTATAGTGAATTATTCTTTGTTAATTAACCTTTAAAACTCTTTTAAGCCTTAATATTGTGGAGAAACCAAAGGAATCCTATATTGGGAAAAGGTTATGCAAGATGAATTAAAAACTAGCTCTCACAAAGATACCTCCAAGGAAAATCTCATTGCCTGCAAATGGCTCTATAAAATCAAGTACAAGGTAGAAGGGATGCTTAACAAGTACAAATCAAGGCTAGTTGCAACCCATTCCATACCTTTCTTGTCATACAAGTCACCTTGTAATGCACACATGACCATTCATAAAGTTGTCCACCCTAAAAATTATCATTAGTTTTTTATTTTATCACTTGGAATAGTTGGCTAGCTTTTATAAAGTCAATTTATATATAATAAGAAAATTTCAACTTTAAAGTATATATATAATAAAATAAAAGTGGGCCCACATAGTAGTTACCACCGAAATGGGTAATAATGGAGAAACACAAGTAGTGGGTGATTATTATCATGATGAAGAATAGTTCCACGCAAATTATGGATATGATTACAAAGTCTAAAAAAGAGTTAAAAAAATAAAATTGACAATTTTATTGAAGATTCCCAAAGCCAATGGATAAAATTAATAAAGAAGGGAAATATTTGTCACATATATGATAGAACATGGATTCCAAGAGATCTATGTGATAACAATTCACTACATTATTTGAAAATAGTGGAAAACAAAGTAGGAATTTTGAACCCACCAAACGAAATTACTAGTGGGTACAACTTATAGCTCGAGAAGGACAAGGCACCAAGGCCAATTAATGAGAATAGAGAAGGGATTGATCAACTAATTCAAAAACTAGACAAGTCAATGGTAGAATCCAAACCCTATGAAATTTTCCTGTAAGCATAAACTCATTGACCATAGTTCATGAAATATGTTAGAGTAGAACAAGCCAAGCTAATAGAATTATTATTGAGATATAGATTATTGATAATGAAGCACCATACAAATATGATTAGCTTCAAACCATACATCCAACAAAATATAAATGAAGCAGGCATGCCTAAAAAACACGTTATTACTAAAAAATACAAAATACAATTGATTGCAAATATATTCCTCCACATCTTAGAAAGTTTGATAAGATCTAGGTTTCAAGAAAAGAATAAAGCAAGCATACAATTCAATTCCATTAGAAACCATGACAAGGAAATCGCAACCTAAAATGCTAAAGCTTAAAGGAGTCACAAAATATATAAATGTAATGGTACCCATATATTTTGACCATGTAGTCAAAATTGTATAGTCATTCGATGTTGTTGAATGGATAAACCTTTTTGTGTATCCCACCAAGGGCATCACTATGGTGGTGAGAGAGGGTGGTGTTTTCAGGTTACTACAAGGAATTTGATTAAATGGGTGATAGTGTGTGGCCTTTTTATGTTACTTCTTGATCTAGTAGCACTTGTACATTCCAGTGAAAATATGAAAGAGACTTTGAGTTTTGAGGAGGCTCAAGAGCATGCCGGAGCACCCAAATTTTGAAGTAGATGTTCAATTATACCTCCTAGAAGGTATACTAGTTGTTTTACATTAGTATATTCAATTTATGAGCCTTCTAGTTATCTTGAGGAGATGTGTGATATGTTGATGGAGGATGATGTTCGGGTTGATTTCAAGATTACAACATGTACAAATTAGCAGATAGAAAGTTTGGTACAGTTGTAGAGGGATTCAACAAGTGTTGGTGAAACCACTTTCCTTGTAAAGAGGGAGTTTTAGCTGCTAAATATATTACAAAAGTGTTTACACCATGTTTGGTTGTGCTTTATGATATTTCGGGTACCTGGTGTTTAATTATCCCCTTGATAGTCCATGATGGATGTTCAAATTGGAGGTGGCTCACTCAATGGTTGCTTGACATCACTTGGATGCTTTCATGACATTCCTCCTTGGAGCATTGGAGATATTTATACAACTTTGGACATTGTTCATGCTAGCCACATGTAGATCGCTTTCTTGATTGAGAGGATGCCCTACATGGAGGAGGATCATTTAGCATTTGAAAATTTGATCTCTAGATAGTGTGGGGTAGTTTGGATGCTTGCACAGATGCATGAAGTTGACTCATATTTGTCTAACTTGAATGTTTGCATGGATGCATGGAGTTTACTAGGGTATTTCTAGGTTGTGATATTTTCATGTAAAGGGAGTGGACCGAGTGGAACACATATCTTAGGAGGAGCATTAGAGTCCTTAGAGGATTGTAGGGGAATTGGACACATATTGTGGAAATCCCTTGCATTGGAGCCTTTCTTGTGTACAACATCACCTTGGATATTGACATGTGTAACCTTGGAGTGTAGCACTTCACATGTACTAGCCTACTTGTAGCTTTGTAGGTTGCTTGAGAGGGTTTAGACACACATATTTATTGCAAGCATCCCTTAACTCTCATATATATAGAGAGAGAAAGGAGAAATCCTTTTATTTATACTCATTGATCAACATCTTGTGTTAGATATGTGAGGAGAAGAGTGCACTTCTCTTTCTCTCTTTGTACATCTTTGTACTCTCTCTTTTGTTTTAGAGGTACTACAGTTTCTTGGAGATTCTGGATAATCTTGAATACTAGGGTTTAAAGGTTTTCGTCCCTAACATTGGAGTTGGTATTTTGTGATTAAACCCTAGGTTGTGCTTCTTGTAGTGGAGAAGAAAATGAGACAGATTGCTAAGAAGGCTTGTTAGTGTTGATGCTAGCTTGCAGAATATCTTTAGCGAAGCTACGATTTTCATAGTTTTCACTAGCCATGATTCTGTCGAGGTAGAGGATTGTAATAGATTTGAGATGAATCTATTATATATACATGAACATGACATACACACATGAATATTTTAGCCTTCCAAAATTGTCTTATTGTAGATTTGGGTCGGTGGCGAAAGACAAATGGCCAACCAACGTGTTTAGTTACTACCCCTTTAATCGGGACTAGATTGTTGCTTACAACCTAGCAATTGCTGCTTTCATCGATCTTGGCCTTTGTCCGGTTATACATTGGTCTATGCATCCAAACCACTCGTCGATACCAGAAAGAGAAGGAATAATTTATTGATAAGCTTAGCTGAGTTTTGATGCCTCGATTATGTAAGTGCTGGAATGGTGTCCAAGGAAAACAACAAGGGATGAAAACCCAGCCAAAGGCTTCAGATAATCCTATGCAAGTATTACCCTATCTTCGAGATGTTTGGTGTGGTTAACACCCACGGATATTAGGCCTCCGCTGGCACTCTATGAGTTGGTGAGTTTGCTCCTCGAAAGGGAGACTTTGAATTAGATCTGAAACTAATCCTAAATGTGATTTGAATACAATCTACAATTAATAATTCTGCAACTATTAGAAGAAATTCGATAGTTACAGAAATACATATATGAACTAGAATAATAACCTATCTAAATGTTAATTAAACTAATAACCTATCCCGGGAGTGAAGTAATTTAATGTGGAGAGAATGATCTAATGCTCAAAAGAAAAATTGGATTGTCAATAAATTTAAATCATTAACATCATCAGCACATCAATTCTACATGAGAAGTAAAACATTATATTCATTATGTTAAAACCGTTGGAACATAGAATCATTTATGCAAACCATTAAGCATAATCAGATTAACAAATATACTACAGAAATGCTGAAAAATGGAGTCTGATTACTATTCAAAAGTGCGTAACAGAAACATCTTATTAGGAACGAATGAACAAATGAAGAATGACTGCAGAAAAGGGAAAGGTTCACATCATCATTTTGGTTTCATAATTTTTTTTACAAAGCTAAACATTGATGATCAACAGTCTCCTCAGTGTAGCCCTCTTCCAAGTAGAAATACACAGAAAAGAGTTTAGCAGAAAAATTACAATCCTTCTGGTTTGCAAAGACCACCTTTCTTCCCCCCCTTCCCTCATAGAAGGTAGGTATTTATACAGAGAAAATTACAGGAAAATATAAGATCCATTCCCCCAATAGCTGAGCTAACTAGCTAAGTTGTTTCATCTGCCAGATCCGTTTATGAGAAAAATATGGGAGATTCCATTTTGAAAAACCAGTCAGATCTCTTAAATGAAGAACTTTTCATGGATTCTTCTTCATAACAAACTAATTGGGCATCTTCTGCACAAAATCCATGTCTCGGATTTTCTAGATTCATCTCCATATCTCCAGAAATCACATCCAAAGATCACTGCTTTCCACTTGGTATGTTTTGATCACTTTGAAGTTGGGATATAAATTGTTCAATTTGATTCCTCAAAACCCAAATCCAAAACTGTTCAATTCAAAAGAGAAATTAAAATATGACTCCAAATCTAATGAAATAAATCTAAAACAAGTAACAATTCATTTACAAATAAAAAATAATGAAAATGAACAAATCTTATGCAAATCTGAAATTGACTATTCAGGAAGATTTTCAGGGTGTTTAAGCTGTTCAAATGGAAAAAATAATCTTCCCAAATCATTCCTTATCCTTCCATATTTCCAACGAGTTATCTCGGGCTTGATTTGGATTCATAAATTTCAAGATATTGCTATTGGAAGTTAAGGCTCAACAACCGTTGATTTTATGGTTGGGTGAATCATGACAATTGATTTTAAAAGAAATAGACGGTCAAGATTAAATCTTGTGGGATATAGGATCAAAATTTGAATTTTATTCACTCTTCCACAATCCACAATTGCAGGTTGCGGGATGCGGGAATATAAAATCATTAAAAATTTAATTAACCCTTTCCGCAATCCGCAATCCACAGATTATGGGTTGCGGGTTGCGAAAACACACAATAGAAATTATAAATCAAACTACTTCCCGCAATCCGTAGTTCGCAATTGCGGGATGCGGGACCAAAAATTCGCAAACATTAAACCAAGCTCTTGCAATCTGCATTGTGGGTTGCGGGTTGCAGGAAAGACACATTTTTTGGGAAAAGGTAGTGTTTCTGCAACTCACCAAAAACATACAAAACATGCATAAATTTCAAAAAGTTAACCAAGTCAAATCATAGAAACCATGACAAACATTATGGGGACCCCAAAACAACTTAAGGAATTCGAAAATTACCTTTGTATATAAAATTGGGGGCACCCATGTTTTGGATAAAACATGGGATATATTGTGGCTACAACAAATGGCGACTGGCTGGGAAGAACCAGTTATCTCTGAATTACAGTATTGAAATCTATAAAAATTAAGAATGAAAATAAAATGCTTTCACATGCTACATCTCAAATAATCTTAATAGCTTTATCACTAAATGATGTAGTATGGGTCAGACTTCAAAACTTCTAAAACATCCAAGTCATTCCCTTCATTATCCAAAAACTTTTCTAAAGATAAAATCATTTTTTAAAATAAATTACTTATAAAATGTAAGAATCAACAACTTTACCAAGAATTAACCTAGGGAAATCAAGCTAATCATATAAGACATAGTATTAAGAAATGACTCCAATACCACAGGAAGGACCCTACTTCCAGCCAACATTTATAGCCATGACAAGGATGCCTCTTAACCTCACCTCCAATCGCTCTGGTCCCAATTTACTAATTTAGATGCATAGCTATACCTAATGGGTAAGCAACATCAGATAACTCTCTACAAGTGTGGGATGGCAAGGGATTCGTAAGGTTTTATATATAATATTGATGATTTGGAATCCCAAAACACCACAGATGTAGCCATTGCAGCCCAGAGGCTTCCATAGCCTCGACAAGGACGTCTTTTAACCCGCTTTGCCTGATGGCTTATATCCCAAATAGCAAGTTTAAAGAAATATGCAAACTATGTGTAATGTGATAATCCCAATTAGAGTTAGCCTAGTAAATGGGGGAGTAGTCTTAGAAACTCTTTAAGAGTAAGGATGGCGTAAGGAATCTATAGATTACTAATATTTACAGATTGAAACTTCTTTCCCGAAACCGATTCCCTTAAAAGTAACTAAATTCAAACTTATATGTTTATGTTGAGTTAAAGATAAAGTTATAGGATAATGATGGAAAGATTCAAATGGAATTATCAGCATAGTCTATTATTGATTTTTCACAATCAGAGATTAACTAATCAAAACATTTGATTTTGAGCAAGCAAAAAACATTTATAAAAATTTCCTTTATAGATAAGACTTTGAGACTGTAAAAGAGTGATAAGCTCTTTTATTTTAAAAGTAAAAATCACAAAAAACTCAAAACAAACTAGCAAGAAAAGAAAATGTAAGAATAATATAATCAAACCTATATACAAGTGGAACCAAAGCAAATCGAAATCTCGCAACCATATCACTAACTAAAATAAAAATTAGTGATTACAAATTTTGTTTTTAATAGATCGTGAGATATCAGATTTAATGAGGTCTTTATTACAAACAAAAGAAGCCTAAATTAAAATGTAAAATAATTGCAAAAATAAGCTTGAAGAAATTGCCTCATGCAAAAAGAAAGATTTGTTTGTTGCGTTTGTTAAATTGAAGGAATTTTTATTGTAAAGAGAATAACTATATCGATTCATATATGAAAATGTGTTAAATCTGTAAATTGAATGGATTATAATAAAACACTTAAAATAAATTTATTCTCTTTCAGTCGATCAATTTGTTGCTTCGCATAAAGTTGTTTAGGACAATAAGGCCTCCTTTATTAAAAATTATGTACAGAAAGAAATAAAATGAAATAATACTAAACTAAATTGTGTGCAATTCATGAAAAAGATATGTAAAAACCTCTTTTTGCATATCCAGGAAACTTTCAAGAATTAGTGTGTAATGAAGATGTTCTAATTTTACTCACTTCGGCTTCTTCCATAATATTCTTGCTCCTAAAACTTGGAAAATATTTAATTCCAAAACATTTCATGACAAGATCATTATGATTTAAAACTAAAGAGATAATTCAAACATGAATGCCTTGAACTGATAATAAGCGAGAGCATGAATAAAGTGAAAGAGGATAAGAAAATACTTCCCTAAATGCATCTGAAGAAGCGTCGTTTCCAACTTGGACTTGGCTTGTTGTCACATATTATTTTATTTTTATTGAAGAAAACCAAAAGAGTAATCTAATTATTAAAGCAATGATAGAAAACTATTATATTCTACACCTACTCCTACACTAGTCTAAAAACAAAACAAAACTAGGTATAATCGAATTTCTAATGCAACCATGAAAGCATATGGAATCCTGCAAAAATGAAGAAGTGAATAATCAGAAAGCATGATATGAATGCTTGCAAATAAAAGTGAAAAAAGAATGCATTAAAGCAAATAAAACGAAATTTATGTACAAATAAAGAGAATGGAACCTTACCATCTTTATATAAATATAAGGAAAACTGAGTTTTACCATAATGATGAAATCTTGTTAAGAAAGATTTCTCAAGCCAATCAACAACCCAATCATGTTATGTACAATGAAAATCAAAAGAATGACATAAAGAGTTTGAAGGGTTTATGCAATGAAATAGATTATTTGAAAGAGAATCAACATCAGTATTTAAAGAATCTAAAGATTCTTATCGAACAATTATTTCCTTAGGAATGTTTTCTTGAATAAGATCAGCAAAACCACATCCAATTTGTTCCAACTTATAATCGCAAAAATCATCATAAATTGGTTGATTAAACTGGAAATTCTCAAAGAGATCAAATTGCCTTTGGTTATTTACCTGAGAAGAGTTAAAGATATGAGTAGTTATAAATGTAGAACTAGTATCATTAACTTTCTCATAAGAATATTCTCCATCAAGCAAATTACTGTAAAAAGAAAATGTTTCTTCATTGAATGATGAATCATAAAAGTAATAATTCTGAAAATAATCATTAGAAATAATATTCATTTCCAGCAAAGAAGAATAACAAGAAGACATGGATTGATGACAAGGATAAGAATCTCTTGACCTTCGTCATGTATTTCATAGTTAACTTGTATATCTTTAAGATTTAACAATGATTGAAAGCCATTGTTATCAAATAGATCAGGATACAAAGACAAATATGAAGAGGAAATAAGTACATGGAATTCATCTCTTTGTATAATATTTTTAGATCGAGATTCCTTAAGAGGGATTTTCTCTTCAAAAGAGATATGTATGAAAGGTTTCAAATCAAAATCTACTTCTTCGTGTAATGTAGTATCATCCTTTTGTGAAAAATGTTCTCCTACAAAACTGCTTAGGTTAGAAAATGGTAATTGGGAAAACATATCACAAATTTCAGAACAATTATTTGGTTCAAGATCTATTAAAGGATTAAAAGGAGAATGAATATCAGAATCTTGAAGCTCTTTAATTATGCTAGAAGAAGGTGGTTCAAATTTATGATTAGAACTATGTTCTTTTACTTTAGAAGGACCTTCAATAGAAAAATAATATCCTTCATTATTTGTTAAACTTTGATTTTCATGTGAAATAGACATGGGCATATCAACATTTAATTCATCTGAATCATCATATTGATTATGATCCATATCTAAGAAAGAGAAGGAAGCCATTTCTACAATTTTTAAATCCTTAGATTCTTCATGCAAATCTAAACCAAGAGGTGAATGATTATCAATATATAATTCATATTTATCATTTACTAATTGGTCAGATTTATGCAAAACAAAACTAGTGTGCCGAAACCATTCATGTATCATAGGATGATCTGTTAGAGGAAATCTACAATAGAGATTAAAAATTCTAATTGCAAAATATTTTAATGATTCACCCTTCTCTATAGTGAGTTTTTTCCATCCATTACATAATTTAACAAAGTCATAATGTCCAAAAGAAAGTATGAAAAGATCTACAAAATGTTCAAAGGAATTGATAGAGGCAAAAGGAAAGGTTACAAACCATTGTTTAACCTGTCCCTCGAATGTGAAGGCTAACAATCTGCACTGTTAGAATTCCATATGGTAAGCTAGATTATCAGCATTTAATTTCAATTTCATAAAAGCATATAGAGAGGATCACTGAAAGAAACAATATCACAAGAACAACACAGATTTATCCTGGGAAAAACCTAATGGGAAAAAACCAGCAAAAGCTTCCTCAAGATAAATGCCCCAAAAGTTAAAAGGTAAAACCGAAAACTGATCCTCCTCCTTCTCCACCTACAACTCTTTCTCTCTCTCTCTTATGCGCTACACAAGTGAGTGTGTGTGTCTCAAATGAGAGGTGCCTCACTCTATTTATATTCTTTCGTTCACTTGACATTTAACCTAGTTATATAGGATTGAGTAAACTTAACTCAGTTATGTAGGCTCAAGTAGACATAACTGGGATAACTTAATATCATAATATATTCCAGAGGGTACTAGTGACCTGAATTACAACAGAGGGGACTTCCTCATGACTCTTAGTAATTCTCTCAATAGGAACATCGAGGTACAAAGAAATACAAATGATTCTCCCAATAGGAACATCGAAGACCAATAAAATACATGTAGAATGTTCTTCGAAGTAACAATAATTCAACGCTCCCCCTTAACGAGAAGGGTATTCTACAATAACAAAAACAACAATAGTTGTAGGAGAGAGAGGGCATCATCAACATCATTAGGGTGATACATATATAAATCATTGGAATCTTTTCATCATCTTCAACATATCGTCTTCATCTTGAAACTTCAGCAACAACAACACTCTGACCGCTTGATCGACAACATAGTTTTGATTAGCAACATCATCATCTGAACTTTCAATCATCATCATACTCTGAAATTTTGATCATCATCATCATCATCATCATCATCATCATACTATGAACTTTCAATCAGCAACATCATCATCATCACATTCTGATATTTCGATCAACAATCATCATCATCATCATACTTTGCTCTTTTGATCACCAACATCATCATCATCACATTCTGATCTTTCGATCAGTAACATCATCATCATCACATTCTTATATTTTGATCAATAATATCATCATCATCACACTCTAATATTTCGATTAGTAACATCATCATCATCAGCAACAACCTGCAATCCACAATACGAAGATGAAAGTCTTCGGATCACTTTTGGACTTAAAGTCCAGGGATGATGCAATCCTACCAGATTCTCGAGGACCGAAGTCACCGGATCTGTTTTGAACAATTTTCCAAGTATGATACAATCCTACCACATTCTCGAGTACCGAAGTCACTGGATCAGTTCTAAACAAAAGTTCAAGGATGATACAATCCTACCACATTCTCGAGTACCGAAGTCACCTCATCCATTTTGAACAAAAGTTCAAGGATGATACAATCCTACCACATTTCTCGAGTACCGGAGTGACCGGATCCATTTTGAACAAAAGTTCAAGGATGATACCATCCTACCGCATTCTCGAGTACTGAAGTCACTGGATCCGTTCTCAACCGAAGTTCAGGGATGATACAATCCCACCACATTCTCAAGGACCGAAGTCATCGGATCCGTTCTGAATTGAAGTTAAGGGATGATATAATCCCACCACATTCTTGAGGATTGAAGTCATTGGATCTGTTATGAACCGAAGTTCAGGGATGATACAATCCCACCACATTCTCGAGGACCAAAGTCACCAGATCCGTTCCAAACCGATGTTCAGGGATGATACAATCCCACCACATTCTCGAGGATCGAAGTCACTGGATCAGTTCTGAACAAAAGTTCAAGGATGATACAATCCCTCTTCATTCTTGAGGACCGAATTCACCAGATCACTTTAGGACAAGTGTCATGAGATGATGCAATCCCACTGCAACATCATTGCTCCCCCTTTCAAGGAAGGTCTTTCCGAACAACACCAAGCTTGTCTCGAAAGTGTTCAAACTTTACCCGAGATAGAGGCTTCGTCAAAACATCAGCAACTTTCTTATCAGTACTCACATACTGGAGATTTATGGTTCCCTTCTGTATCATATCTCGTATGGAGAAATACTGGATTTCTATGTTCTTCGATCTATCATGAAACACTGGGTTCTATGACATCTTTATACAAATTTGGTTATCACATAGAATCTCAATAGTATCCATATCTAGGTCAAAGAGACCTGACATCAGCTTCCAAATCCATATGGCTTCACAACTGGTAGAGCAAGCTGCTATGTATTTTGTTTCAGCCGTGCTAAGAGAAATACTGGAATGTTTCTTGCTAAGCCATGAAATCATAGCAGACCCCAGAAAAAAGCATCCACCTGATGTGCTTTTCTTGTCTAAGACACTTCCATCCCAATCTGCATCTGTATAGCCATACAATCTATAATCATGGTTTCTATCATAGTATAGACCAACGTCTATAGTCCCTTTCAGATATCTCATCACATGTTTTGCCACTATCAAGTGAACTCGTCTAGGTTGAAATAGATACTAACTCAAGGTGTTCACATCAAAAAACATGTCTGGTCTGGTATTGGTTAGATACATCAACGACCCAATAATCTGTCTGTATTGAGTCACATCCACTAACTCTGGTGAGTCATCAGCTAACAACTTCAGGTTGGAATCCATGGGTGTGGCCATGGATTTACATTCCAACATATCAAATATTTTCAAAACTTCCACTCCATACTTTCCTTGATTGAGAAAGATTCCTTCTGAGTTCTTCCATACTTCCATACCTAGGAAATAATGCATTAGACTAAGGTCTTTCATATCAAATTCTTCAGCAAGCTTCTTCTTGCATTCTACAATATGTTTCTCATTCCCTGTCAGAAATAGATCATCCAGATACAGTAATAGTATGACAAGTTCATCTTCTATAACCTTGAAGTAAAGGTTAGGATCAGCTTTACTCTTGGAAAATCCCATGCTCATCAGGAAACTATCTATCCTTCCATACCAAGCTCTGGGAGCTTGTTTCAGGCCATACAATGCCTTCTTCAACTTGCATACATGAGTTCATATATCTTCAACCTCAAATCCTTGTGGTTTTTCTATGTATACTTCTTCTTCAATCACACCATTTAGGAAGGTTGTTTTCACATCCATCTGGTGTAAGTCCCACTTCATCATGGATGCAAGTGCCATGATGGCTCTAATTGAAGTATACCTTTCTACTGGTGCAAATGTTTCTTTGTAATAAATTCCCTCTTTCCGAGAGAAACCTATAGCCACAAATCTATCCTTGTACTTCTCTATACTTCCGTCAGCTGTATGTTTTATCTTGTAGATCCATTTGTAGGAAAATACACTCTTGCCTTCTGGTTTGGGAACCATATCCCACACATCGTTCTTCATTATTGAATGATATTCTTTATTCATTGCTTCTACCCATTCCTTCTTCTATACAGCTTCTTCATAGTTTGCAGGTTCTTGATATACGAGATCACACATCAAAGCTACATAGTTGGAAAATGTCTTGGGGTTTTTACTTACCCTTGTGAAGCCTTCAGGAGCTCCATATATTTCTGCTTCTTGTATAATTTCTCTTGCCCAAGCAGGCTTTATCTTTCGTGATATCTCCATCATAGGAGGTTCTTGTGGTTCTTCCATATCATGTTCTTTAGGAGATTCATCTTCAAGGAGGAATGCAGTCTCGACATTTCTGGGTGGTGCATCTTCCTCATACACATCTTCATGTTGGCATTTTCTGGATCTCTTGAGAGCTGCTTCTTCATCGAATGTTACATATCTACTGATTTCCATGTGATAGAATCTAGGAATGTAAATTCTGAATGCCTTGGATACTTCACAGTATCCAACAAATATCCCCTTCTTTCCGAAAGGGTCCAACTTGGTTCTTTTCTCTTTCGGTATATGAATATATACTGGACAACCAAATATTTTGAGGTGACTTACCTCAGGCTTCTTTCCCGTGAACATATCTTCTGGAGTATCGAATCCAATAGCACTGTGAGATATTCTATTATGTATGTAGACATCAGTTCTTGTTGCTTTTTCCCATATATGCATTGGAATATCTTGATCGTATATCATTGTCTTCACTTCCTCCATGATGGTTCTGTTCTTTCTTTCCACAACACCATTCTGTTGAGGATTGTAGGGATTGGTTAGTTGCATCTTGATTCCGACATCTTTACAGAAGGATTCAAACTCTTTTGAAGTATACTCTCCGCCATTTGTTTGATCAGAGTGTCTTGATTCTCTTGTCTGAAAGATTCTCTATCAAGGCTTTGAATTCCTTGAATTTCTCAAACACTTCACTCTTTGCTTTCAAGAAGTATATCCAAGTATTTCTTGAATATTCATCAATAAATGTAATATAATATTCAAATCCACTTAAATATGTGGAGGACATTAGACCACACACATCTGAATGAATCAATTCCAACGTACCTTTTGTTTTTGTTTCACTCTTCGGAAATGGATTCTTGATGTTCTTCCCTTTCGCACATCCCTTGAAAATGCCTTCATGTTTGATCTTCAAGTCTGGTAGTCCTATCACTACTTTGTTCACATGAGGTAGTGACTTGTAATTGATGTGGACAAGCTTTCTATGCCATAGTTCACTAGGGTCAGTGAACTCATGAACAAGGGATGTTTTTGAATGTCCCTTGAGTTTATACATGCCTCCTTCTTCTTCACCGATAACAAGTGCATCTTCATTTTTCTTTCCTTTGGGCCACATGAGTACTTGGCCATATATGAATGCAACTATGAATCCTTTCTTATCTAAACCTGACATAGAAAGTAGATTCTTCTTTAGACCAGGTACATGCAATACTTCTTTCATCTTCATGGGATTTCCTAAATCAAGCTTGTAGATTGCTTTCCCAATTCCTTTGATCAGATATTGGTAGTCATCTCCTAGAGATAATTTCTAAGGAGAGTTCTTTTCTTCAAGTCTTGACAGGTTTTTCTTTTGTCCCGTCATGTGATTTGAAGCACCACTATCAATAAGACAAGTGTCCTCTCCAGGTGTTATAGATCCAGAGAGTGCAGAGAATAGTACATATTCTTCTGCATCCTCTTCTCTTGCTTGATTTCTTGGAGGTCCTTCCTCTTCTTCTTCATCATCTTCATTTTCAGCTAGATGAGCATGATGTCTTTTGTTGTTTTTGATCCTCTTCTTATATTCTTGTCTCTTCATAGGACAATTTCTGGAAATGTGTCCTATCTTATGACAATGAATACATTGAAATCCGAAGTAGTCCTTTCTTGGAGGAATTTATCTTGTTCTTTGGGTTGTTCTGGGAGGTTGAGACTCCTTGTGGTTTTTCTTCTTGAAGTTAGGTTGACTTCTTCTTCTTTTGGTATGAGTGGCTAGGGATTTATCATCTTCCTTTAGTAGAGCTTCCCTGTTTTCCACTCTAGTCTCCTCTTGAATACAACCTTCCCATACAACATCAAACTTAAAGATTTCCTCCCTGGAACACATCATCTGTATGAATGGCTCCCAGGGTCTAGTGAGACCATTGAGGGCAGTCATAACCAACTCATATTCATCAAGTTTGTATCCAATGGCTTCTAGTTGTTCCTTGAACTAGGAGACCCTTGTGAAGTAGTCCTGGATGGATTCTCCATGACTCATCTTGGTGCTCTTCAACTGAGCTCTTAGATTCATCTTTATGTTGATGTTTCTTCCTTCATAAATCCTTACTAGGGCGTCATACATTTATTTTGGAGTCTTCTTGGATGACACTTGAGGGATCAAGTGATCCTTGATAGAGTCAGCAATAATCCTTTGTGCCGTAATCATATCCTTCTTGTGCTTCTCCTTTGCTTCAAATTCTTTAGGTTATGCAACTTCATCAGGATATGTGCTTGACTGAGGTGAGTTGACTGGTGTGATTAGTTTCTGGAGATCTCAATTCTTCACCTTTCAAATATAACTTACGAGATCCAACACTGCAGCTCCCATCAGTTTTTTGGTTCTGCAGTTTTCTAGTGCAACTGTCAAACTAGGGCTTGAATTTTCGGGAGATCTATTCCTCCAAAAATTTCGATCCCTCGCTCAGAAGATGCGCTCTGGGAGGACTCAAATTTCCATTTAAGCAGTTTTCCAAAATTCAAATTTTTTCCCGAAACCATAATTTCTTGTTGAGGAGAGAGAGAGGGTCTTTTCCATTGTGAAAGCTGTCCTATTCAGGTTAGCTCTGATACCATGTTATAATTCCATATGCTAAGATAGATTATCAGCATTTAATTTCAATTTCATAAAATCATATAGACAGGATCACTGAAAGAAACAATATCACAGGAACAACACAGATTTATCCTAGGAAAACCCTAATGGGAAAAACCTAGCAAAATCTTCCTCAATATAGATGCCCCAAAAGATAAAAGGTAAAACCCAAAACTGATCCTCCTCCTCCAACTACAGCTCTTTCTCTCTCTTTCTTATGCGCTACACAAGTGAGTGTGTGTGTGTCTCAATGAGAGGCGCCTCACTCTATTTATATTCTTTCATTCTCTTGACATTTAACCCAGTTATGTAGGACCGAGTAAACTTAACTTAGTTATGTAGGTTAGAGTAGACATAATTGGGCTAACTTAATATAATAATATATTCCCGAGGGTACTAATGACCCGACTTACAATGGAGGGGACTTCCTCATGACTCTTAGTAATTCTCCCGATAGGAACATCGAGGTACAAAGAAACACAAATGATTCTCCCGACAGGAACATCAGGGACTAATAAAATACATGTAGAATATTCTTTGAAGTTACAATATTTCAACATGCACAAAACATATAGATCCAGAATTTCGTTAACAAGACAATTATAAGTAAATTGAAAAACATGTTCTTGTGCTAAAATTTCTCCTTCACCTTTGAATTTTACTTCTATCAGTTGCATCAAAAATCTGTTTGAAAATGAAAACTAATTTTCCTAGAAAAACAACTAAATACAGATTCATGAGCAGAACATGAACTATATATAGATTTTCGGGCTATATCCATTCTAAGATAATCTGATTAAGATAGGTCAAATGACCTTACATGTCCGATTGCCCTCCTACTAGCGCCATTTATTGATGCCTTGGTTGTGTAGGTGCTGGAATGGTGTCCAAGGAAAACAACAGGGGATGAAAACCCAGCCAAAGGCTTCAGATAATCCTACGCAAGTATGACCCTATCCTCGAGCTATTTTATGTGGTTAACACCCATGGATATTCGGCCTTTGCTGGCACTCAATGAGTTGGTGTGTTTTCTCCTCGAAAGGGAGACTTTGAATTAAATATGAAACTAATCCTAAATGTGATTTGAATGCAATCTACAATTAATAATTCTGCAACTATTAGAAGAAATTCTACAATTACATAAATACATATATGAACCATAATACTAACCTATCTAAGTGTTAATTAAACTAATAACCTATCCCGGGAGTGAAGTAATTTAATGTGGAGAGAATGATCTAATGCTAAAAAAAAATTGGATTGTCAATAAATTTAAAAAATTTAAATCATTAACATCATCAGCACATCAATTCTAACATGAGAAGTAAAATAATGTCTTCATTATGTTAAAACTGTTTGAACATAGAATCATTTATGCAAATCATTAAACATAATCAAATTAACAAATATACTACAGAAATGTAGAAAAATGAATTTGATTACTATTCAAAATTGCATAACATAAACATCTGATTAGGCATGAATGAAAAAATGAAGAATGACTGCAGAAAATGGAAAGGTTCAGATCATGATTTCAGTTTCATAAATAAATTTACAAAGCTAAACATTGATGACCAATAGCCTCCTCAGTCTAGCCCTCTTCCAAGTAGAAATACACATAAAAGAGTTTAGCAGAAAAAATTACAATCCTTTTGGTCTGCAAAGAAAACCTTCCCCACCCCCCTTCCCTCATAGAAGGTAGGTATTTCTACAGAGAAATTTACAGGAAAAGATAAGATCCATTCCCCCAATAGCTTAGCTAACTAGCTGAGTTGTTTCATCTATCAGATCCGTCTATGAGAAAAATATAGGAGATTTCGTTTTGAAAAACAAGTTGGATCTCTTAAATGAAGAAATTTCTGTGGATTCTACTCAATAACAAAGCAATTAGGAATCTTCTACACAAAACCCATGTCTCGGATTTTCTAGATTCATCTCCATCTCTCCAGAAATCACGTCCAAAGATCACTGCTTTCCACTTGGTATGTTTTGATCACTTCGAAGTTGGGATATAAATTGTTCAATTTGATTCCTCAAAACCAAAATCCACACCTGTTCAAATCAAAAGAGAATTTAAAATATGATTCCAAATCTAATGAAATAAATCTAAAACAAATAACAATTCATTTACAAATAAAAAATAATGAAAATGAACAAATCTTATGCAAATCTGAAATTGACAATTTAGGCAGATTTTCAAGGTGTTTAAGCTGTTCAAATGGAAAAGATAATCTTCCCACATCATTCCTTATCCTTCCATCTTTCCAATGAGCTATCTTTGGCTTTATTTGGATTCATAAATCTCAAGATATTGCTATTGGAAGTTAAGGCTCAGCAGACGTTGATTTTATGGTTGGGTGAATCATGACCATTGATCCTAAAAGAAATAGACGGTCGGGATTAAATATTGCAGGATATGGGATCAAAACACGAGATTTCAATTTTATTCACTCTCCTGCAATCCGTAATCCGCAATTGCGGGATGCAAGAATACAAAATCATTAAAATTTTAATTAACCCTTTTCACAATCTGCAATCCGCAAATTGTGGGTTGCAGAAACACACAACATAAATTATAAATCAAACTACTTCCCACAATCCACAATCTGTAATTGTGGGATGCGGGTTCCGGGATGAAAAACTACAATTATTAAAAATATTTCCTCACCCGCAATCCGCATTGCGGGTTGCGGGACATAAAATTCGCAAACATTAAACCAAGCTCTCACAATCCGCATTGTGGGTTGCGGGACCAAAAAGTCGCAAACATTAAACCAAGCTCCCACAATCCGCATTGCGAGTTGCGGGTTGCAGGAAAAACACATTTTTTGGGAAAAGTAAGTGTTTCCGCAACTCGCCAAAAACATACAAAACATGCATAAATTTCAGAAAGTTAACCAAGTCAAATCATAGAAACCATGATAAACGTTATGGGGATCCCAAAACGACTTAAGGAATTCAAAAATTATCTACGCATATAAAATTGGGGGCTCCCATGTTTTGGATAAAACATGGGATTTGTTGTAGCTACAACACTGAGTAAACCAACCTTGAAGCACAACCTAGAATGACCAAGTGATGATACCAGCCATGCGAGCACACCCTTCCTACCCATTTACAAATACTGATGGATGTTCTAAAGCAGTTGATCACTCCACATAAGTGGATTCATTTCCCATTCGAGAATAAGCAGCAGAAGGAAAGAAAGAGTTAAAGGTAGCGCTATATCTGGTAACGATTTATTTCTTCATGGATTGGTAATTTTTACCACTTGTATGTCTTGCTGATTTCAAATAAGTCAAGGATGAAATTGTTAATGTTTTTCACATTGATCTTGAAGAAGATAAACTAGATTATTGTTGCCATAAATTACATTTCAAATTTGTTTATACATGATATGATTTCCCTAAAGGGATAAAATTTATTAACACACATTTGGTAACCTTTTTCTTGGATTGCCTTATTGGTTGGGGTTGTTAAGAAGTGAAATATTGTTCATTGTTGTTTTTGTTGTTGTTGTAGTAGTATATTCCATAACAACCCTAATGTTGAAATTCACATGGTTGAAATTGCATGAAATCTCTATGAAAGAAGTAAATTTTCCAAAGTTCATTTAATTTCCCTTGATCAAGAAATTTCTACAAAGAGGATGAGAGTTTTATTAATGCATTATGTTATACATTGTTTGCTTCTCTTTTTCCTAGCTCCTATGGGTGAACTACTTTTGAATTCTAAAATAATACTTTTAAATACATAGTTCCTTCCCACACACCACTTAGAACTCAATTCAGAAAATATACTTTAAATCAAATTTGGATTGAATCCAGTGATAAATATCAACAATTTGGACTAGACAATGTATGTGTCACTTCATTCATTGAAATTTTTAAATATAGATTCATACTATTCATAACGTAGATTCAAGATAGCTATGATAAAACAAATTGAGTAACATATCACACCATATTCATCTAGCTCTTTATATGCCTGAAAAACATCTTGTTTAATATATAAGATCTATATATGGACTGAGAATTTTCATTCAAACTTGGCTCACATTCCACTTTCCTTTTGAACTGTCCTACTATTCATTGACACTCACATATTTACATAGTTTCATAGTTTTTTATTTTTATATTTTTATGCTAAAGACATGCCATTGGCATCTTTAAATAACACAAGGATGTGCTATTTGACATATAAAACTATGGTTGAGGAAGAATACACACATGAAATACAAGTGATTTTACAAGGTTGGATACCCTTATAACCCCTATAGGTGCCCCTTTGAGTAGCATTGCATCAGACAACACCTTTATATGGAACCTCACTTCCATGTACCCTAGGGTATATTGGAAGTCCACTAGAAAACATGAAACCAAATGTAACACCCATGATATGAACCCCTAGTATGATTGGATCCAAATGTAATTAATTGACTTTGAATGCCCAAGTGGCTGAAACTTATTGTATATTTTTACTTATTAATAAATCTATAACTAGTCGTGGCTGAGGCAGAATGATGAGAAGTCGGGGACTCATGTATTCACTAGAGATATGGTAAGGGGGTTGTAGATGGCCTAGGGTGATATGTTATGACCCTGTTAACACCTTGAGTACCCAAGAGAAGACCCTATGTTTTAATTGATCCTAAACAACCTTAATTAGCCTTAAACTTGATTAAGAGTTTACTGAGGGTTAAAAGGTGAGTAAGGGGGAGTTAATTATCTTGACACGTGCCCTGGGGAATGCATGCAAATGAAATGGTGGTAAGCCATTCCAAAGGGAGTAGTTGGTCAGATGAGTGCGGACAAGGAGAACACAGAGAAGCGAAGCCATGGAAAAAATTGGTTCTAAGAGAAGCAGAGTGTGGAAAGAATGTTAATTGGGAATCATTGGTTAGACTATGAAATCATCTCTGAAACCTTAGAGAACTTTCCAAATTTATTGTTATGCAGTGATTAACGGGCTGGCTAAAATCCCAAGTTCCCAAAACTGAATTCGTGAGTCAACTTTTTATCTTATCTGTGACCATGTTTTGCCTCTGGTTACTCTAGTGAAATAGAAAATGGTGCATGCAGTTAACTTGGTAGAATTATGAGCACTTGAACAGTATTGTGTCACATTGTTGTACTTACTAAAGGAAGGTAAGGGAATGAATTGCATTATTTGACATGAAATTGGTAGTGAACCAATTATCTTGAATGTAATGTGAGGATTACAAGAACTCTGAAACCGATGAGTAATCTAGCTAGTGCGTACATGAGTCTCAACTCAGGGGTGGTAATTCTGCTGAGAGGCATATGAGCAGAATTTCCTACGACTTGGTGGAGCATGGATGCCATGAAGCTGATTGTTAGTTATTTTGAATTCAGATAAGTTCCTAAAGTTTTGTGTTAACTGTGCATTTGATTATATAACTTGTTATGTGAAATAACAAAATGTGTATGTTGTTTATGTTGAATGTCAATTAATTAATTGATAAATTGCTGATATGTTTTGAAAGGGAATTGACAATGTGACTTGTATATTGTATCTATCAATATTGTAATTGAATGATTGAGTCCTTGGTTGGGAATTGGTAGTTAATCCAATGGGTTTCTAAAGGATGTTAATGATATTCTCTATGAATAAATGTGTTAGTTCTCTAAATCATTATAGTTTTATAATCATTTCATGATGGAAATAGTAATGGGAAATGTATATAGATTGTCTTGTTTGGGATTGAATGTCTTCATTCAGGGTACTGCAGGGTAGAGAAGGATATTACTTAATTATAACCCTGTGAATACCTAGTTCCTAAAGGATGTTGTAATCTTGAGGGAATTTGTTAAACCTGTTAGTGGAATTCTGGCTTGAATTATTCATAATTTTGTGAATTGTTCCTTGTTGTGGCAGTTTATTTGTAACATGAATACTGTAGAATTTAATGCATATTTACTCTGTTTATCGGACTTAACGTGAATGGGATTTAAGACATACAAGTATTGTATAAAATTCCATTAGATGGCTATGTTCCTGAGAAACAAAAGATTTATAAGCTACCTGACTCGAGGCTGGAATACATAAATAATACATAGTCATGTATGAGTTTTTTCTGTTGAAAGCATGTAAGTTGCATGATTCATTCAGTGACAAAGTTTTTCATTAGTCATTTTTCGTAACTTCATTGTTCTTATGTGTCAATCGGTTATGATAAATCAACACGTGGATAATCTATGCCTTAGTCATTTTTCTTAAAATGGTTAAGTATCTAACCTTTGAAATCAAAAGAATAGTTACAAGGTTTCAATGCCAATGCAACTGTGCCGACATCGATATAAAATGCTATTGGTGAATGGTTCATTGTTGTGATGCTAATATTGAGGTGTTGAAGTCGGAATCATGATGTCCTTGTGGAACTAAAGTTCCATTCTGATTTATGACTTTTGACTTTTGAGTTGGAGGGTGATAGCACCCAACACATATGAATCGTATAGGGTTTTGATGCTAAGGTGATGGTGCCGACATTGGTATCGAAAGGTTTGTTGATAAATTTTGTATAGTTAGTTTCAACTTCTGAGGTCTGACGAGTCGACATCGAGGAGGGAACATTGGGATAGTTTTGTTAGAAACTTGTTTTGCGGCTTCAACTTTTGTCTGTCGATATTGGGAAAGTTGGAAAGAGTTGGTAAAGTCGGGGAGGCAAAAATAATCCATCAATATCATTGTGAATGTTAATTTATTGACTAATTAATTAACTTTAATCCTTAATTATGATGTTGAGGAGGGCATGTAAGTGTGTATCTGTTAGAAACATGTTATGTGGCTTCAATTTCTGACTTCCAATGTTGAGAATGTTAGAAAGACATGGTCAATTCGGGGAGGCGAAAATAATTCGTTGGGATCATTGTTAATTATAATTAATTAAGTTTTATCATTAATTGATAATTCTAACCTATTGTTAATTATGTTTCCGCAGTATTGAGTTGATTGGGGATCACAGATAATAGTTTTAAATAATATCAATTTTAATGGATTATAGATTGTTATCTGTGTAGTTCTGTAAGATGTGTGTGTTTACACCAAATGTAGACAATATGACCAACCATATCACTTCTATAGTGGCATCAAGCATAGAACTCACAAATATTATTCTCTAGTACCTGGGTGGTTAGGTAGTATGACTAATGGGCCAATATTTTTATTAGTATTATTCTTCCAACTCTTTGATATTTTTTACCTAATTTGCATATCTAGGAAGGATCTAAGGTGTAAACCCTATTGATATAAGAACAATTTTCTATCCTTTGTGTAATTTACTTTTATTAGTATTTGAGTACTATAAATAGGTAATGTTCCTTAAATATAGCCATTATTTTTCTTTCTTTTAGATGATGTTGGACTAATAGTTGTTTGAGCATATTCAAATGGGGAAGTGCATATTACGGTTGATGGAGAACATGAAGGAATGATGATAAGAATGGATTATGTCCTCTCCAACTTCTAGCACAACTATCCCTTAAAATCAATTAATTGAACTCATTTAAGAGCTCGAATCACTGGGAGACAACCAAACACATTTTCAAGAGATAACTAAAGGAGACATTTAAGCTTAAGTTTTAGAACAACTTGGGAAAACTCCTCTAAGCAAAGGGAGAACTTAAAATTCAGTTGTAGGATCTATTTTGTATAAATTAGTAATCAAAGGCAACATTTCTCTCTCTTTTACTATCTTCTCTTGTCTTATATAGTATTCAAGTTTTTAATTATGTTATTACAAACATTTATTTTATGCAATTTCTAGTTGTGTGAATATAAGAACTTGTTGAAGTATTTAAGGTAATATGATATTTTTAGGTTCCTTGCAAGATATCGAGTAAGGGAACACTCAAGGTATATAAGGAACCCTTGTATTTCCATCATTTTATTTTATTTTTATGCAATTCTTTAATTCCAATTATAGTTCATGTAGTAGAGTTTATAGTTCCTATAGTAAGGTTACACATTCTAGTTTTCTATAGTAACCTATGTTAGTTCCTTTCAGTCTTGTTATGTTATGTGGATATCAATGTTTAGCTCACATTAATATGTGTTGGACTTATATCTATGATTGATTAGCTTTGTTGACCTTATAAATTTAATCTGGAAAACAATGTTGATCTACTTCATCCCCTACCGATAGCTTGGGAAAAGTAATTAATTCACTAGATTAATAGATAAGGAGCTAAGGGAACAAATATTTATACTCATCGTATTGTTTAATTTATGCTTCCTATAGTTAGTTTTCAATTCATCAATTACTCACATAGCTGCATATATTTTGCACAACGTCTCATAAGTTTACACATTCTATGGGTTAACAAAGTAAAGGAAAGGCATGTCTGACACAATAATCTTATTGTAATTCTAAGCTCCATCACATTTTGGCGTTGTTTCTAGGGAGGTGATAAAGCTATAGATACTTTCTTTCTTTTTGTTATTATTATTATTATTATAAATATTAGGAAGGTAAAAGATAAAAAAAATGGCACGCCTCATAGAATAAGAGATATATTTGGTAGTTTTTATCAAAGAAACATGTGACTACTGTAGCTAAAGCAAGTACAAGCAACAAACACAAACAAGTGGAAGGTTTTGAAGAAAGGTGTGAGAGATACTTTGAACAACTTTTTGAAGAGTGTGGAGGATCAAATAAACAAGGGGAAAGGGTTTTCTAATTATGAAATTGAAGGGGAGGAGGGATATTTAGCACCTAGTGTTATGTTTGAAAGTGGAGAAGAGATACCTAAAATATTCAAACTTCCTATCAGGGAAAGTGAACAAGAAACTAGGATAAAGAACATCAATCCAACTTCTCTACCTCATTTTCATGGCCATACCACTAAAGAACCTGATACTTTTATGTTTGAATTTGAGATTGTTTACAAGACACATGACTATGATGTAGATTCTTAAAATATCAAGCTCTTTCATTCTACATTGAAGGTGGTTCATGATCCAAGAAGGAAATGATATCAGAACATGGGAGAAAATGAAGAAAACATTCATTGATAAGTATATATGCTACTGTAAATCTAGAGATACTAGAGATGCAAGCTTTAGGATGATCTAAGGAGAAATTGAATCCTTAGATAAATTGAAGGAGATATTCCAACTAAGTTACAAAAGAGCTCATAGTTTCACTTTAGATGAGGATTCTCTCGAACTTGTATTGTTAAGAGGGGTAAGATAAGAAACAATGAAGACACTAGACCCTCTTGAAAATGGATATATATTTTAGCTTAGATATGAATATACAAAGAAAATATTCAAGAGTTATTCTAGAGCCACTGGCAAGAAGAGAAGTGTTAGAAGCTCTATTTCACAAGTTTCAAAATGCAAAACTACAAATATCACAAAGGGTGAAATAGGCACCTTATTAAATAAAATAAAAAATTCCATTTTTCATTGGCTATGTGATTGGACACAATGAAGATAAAGAAAAATTAGGAGGAAGCAGAAAAAGTATTGCCTATTTTTTCCCAAACTACACCAAGAATCATGTTAGAAATGAATATCCAATTAATAATATATAAGTTTGTATAATTTGTATTAAAAGTCATAAAATTGATACATGTCCTCTTCTTTGTATGAAATTTATTTTTCAAGGACCAGGACCAAGAGCAAGAAATGATTGAAAATGTGGAACAACGGTGCTTCATCACTAGAAGACCAGGAATGCCTTGACCTTTTCAAATAGATATGGATTATTTTGACCCACACTAATTTGTTATTTACAATGCATAATTACTTGTTCAAAATTGGTACAACCCATAATGAAATCAATAGTCAAAATAACAATGGAAATGCCAAGGAATTCCCTAGAAATTTCCACCTCAATAGTTCCAAGCACAAACCCAAACGTAAAACTAACAATGGTATGCAGTTCTACAGAGACCAGAAAGTCCACAACAAGCATTGCAATTGAAAAATCCTCCTCAACATATCACTACCACCAAAATTTAGCAACCACCTAGACCTCCTCAATTACTTGGAAACCAACTCCTAATCCTAACAATAGACAAGTGCAACAAGTGTACAACAATGAAGCCCAAAGTCACCAAAGGTATTCTATTGGTCTACATGAGATAAAACCAAGTTCAGGAAGAGTTGTCATAACTCCTATCATAATTGAATCCATAGAGAGTGAAAATTAAAAAGAAAAGAAACGGAGACTAAATAATAAGACCCTCAATAATCACCTCCTTTTCCAAAAAGACTAGAAAACAAGAACATAATAAATCCTAATTTGGAATTTGACCTTCTAGGAGAACTTAAAACAATTATGTATAAAAGTACATATTTTAAGATAGATCAAGGATATACCCATCTATAACAAATTCATCAAAGAAGAATGTATCAAGAAACTAGGAAGGAAAAAGAAGGTTCACCAACAATAAGTGCTATAGGGCACTTAACAGACCCGATGTCAGGGAGAACATACATCCTTAAATATTCAGACCTTGGTAGTCCTATAGTAAATTTTTATATTAGCATGGATCTCATCCAAACAACCCTCATAAACGGTGTAACAATCAATTTGATGATTAGGGACACAATGCTCAAAATTAATATGAGAGAATCTTTCAAACACACGCCAATTGTTTTATGACTGGAAGATAAGTCTACAATTTGTTATGAGGGGGTTATAGAAGACATAAAAATATCTATAGAATCATGGGATTATCCTATATATTTCATAGTGTTACGACCCAAGATTAAGCTTAGCATATATCCTCTAATATTGGAAAACCCTAGCCACAATTAATGCTTATATAGGTTGTAGGTAGGGACGCATGACCATTACTAATGGGTATAAAAAAAACATTGACTCTTTACCCCTCTACCAAGCCTCATGTGGATACATAGAAAAATTTATAGATAGAAGGCAAAGAAGATGTCTATAATACCATACACCCAATATTTACCATAGAATGTTTCTTTTCTCTTAAGGACAATGATGACGATGATAATCATTTCAACTGTTATGCAATATTTGCATTATAGTTCTATAAAAATTTAGGAAGAGGATGAAGGGGAATAATCTCAACTTTTTTCTCATGCTTGGGAAGAGTAGTATTTTTATACACTAAAGAATCATTATGCAAAATTATTGAACTATTCCTTGAAAAATCATTAAAAAAAAAACTAAAAATATCAATATTGTCCACGAGCAGCAATTGCTGGAAATCCTCTAAGATAATAGTGTAGCATTTGATTTGGTTTATAAATACATGAAAATAATCCATCCTAACTATTGAAATATTGTAACTTATAATAATATTCTAAATGTATTTTACTAATGTAACCCAAGGGAGATGTCTTATTCCTTCGTTGGGATGTTACTATTGTATTTGGTCATCATAGATTCATGAGGTATAACCTCCATTGTAAGTCAGCTCAATAGTACCCTCTTGAATATAGTATAATATTGTTTTGTGTCTTCCTAGGTGAAGTTGGACCAGTAATTTTGTTAGGGCCGACTTGTTAGGGTAAAATTCAAGTGACAGAAAGAGTATAAATAGAGGAGTTTTGTTCCTCATTTGAACACACACACACTCACTTGTGTATAGCGCATAGGAGAGAGAGAGAGAGAGAGAGAGAGAGAGAGAGAGAGAGAGATCAACCGTGGATAAGGAGCACCTATTTTGGGGTTTTATCTTATACATCTATATAGAGGAATTTTGTTGGGTTTTCTTCCCCTTGAGGCTTTCCTAGGATAAATATGTGTCTATGTTGTGATTGTTTTTCTTTCAGTTATTTTGTATATGATGTGAAATTGGATTAAACACTAATGATATATAACTAAGCATATGTAATATTAACATGGTATCAGAGCTAGCCTGAATAGAACAACTTTCACACGATGAAACTCTCTCTCCTCTCCCTCCGACAAGAAATTAGGGTTTCTGTCAAATTGGAATTTTGGAAATTTGATTGCATAGAAAGTTGTACCTCCCTAGAGCGCATCTATTGAGCCCTAAATTTTTTTGAGTGGGTGGATATTTGGGAAATCCAAACCCTAGTTTGTCCTTGAACTAGAAAAATGCAAAAAACCAGAACCAGAAATCTGCCAAAACAATATCGTAAGCAAGTTTTGAAGGGTGAAGATTTGGAATCTTTAGAAACCAAGTGAACTAACCAACTCACCTCTTTCAAGAAAATCTCTTGGTAAGGTCAATATTTCATTTTGATAAATTTCAGTTTTTAGTGACCTCCTAGATAAGATGGCCCCAAGCACTAAGCGTGAAGACAAGCTAGAAGGCATAGAAAAATTTCAAGCATGTAAGTATAGGATTGGTCTCATTCTTAGAGAGAATGATATTGAGAAATATATCAAAGAAGAAGTTGCAGAACCATAAGAAGATGAAGCTAAGGAAAAGCACCAGAAGGACCTAAACAAGGCCATGAGGATCATTGATGATTCTATCAAGGATCACTTGATCCCTCAAGTGTCATCCAAAGAGACACCAAAGAAAATGTATGATTCCCTTTCCAGAATATATGAAGGAAAGAACATCAACAAAAGGATTAACTTGAGAGCTCAATTGAAGAGCACCAAGATGAGGATGAAGAAGAAGAATAAGGACCTTCAAGGAAACAAGCAAAAGAAGAATATGTATTATTATTTGCACTGTCTGGGTCTGTAATACCCAAAGAAGATACATGGCTTATTGATAGTGGTGCTTCAAATCACATGACATGATAGAAGAAAACTCTATCAATACTTAAAGAGAAGAACTCTCCTCAGAAAGTATCATTAGGGGATGACTATCAACATCCCATCAAAAGGTATCGGTTAAACAATCAACAAGCTTGACTCTGGAACTCCCATGATGATGAAGGAAGTACTATATGTACCAGGTTTGAAGAAGAACTTACTTTAGATCTCAACATTAGATAAGAAAAGATATAGAGGTTCTTTTATAGATGGACAAGTACTCATGTGGACCAAAGGAAAATCAATTGAAGATGCAGTTGTCATTGGTGAAGAAGAAGGAGGATTATATAAACTCAAAGGACGTTTGGAAACAACCTTTGTCCATGAGATCACTAGTTCAAGTGAACTATTGCATAAAATACTTTCTCACATCAACTACAAAGCATTAACCTATGTGATAAAAGTAGTAACAAGTTTACCATATTTGAAGATCGATCATGAAGGCACTTACAGAGGACGTGCAAGAGGAAGTAAGATCAATAATCCATTTTTGAAGAGTGAGACAAAGACTAATGGTACGTTGGAATTAATTCATTCTGATGTATGTGGTCCAGTTCCCTCCACATATTTAAGTGGATATGAATATTATGTTACATTTATTGATGAATATTCAAGAAAGACATTGATATACTTCTTGAAAACACAGAATGAAGTATTTGGGAAATTCAAGGAATTCAAATCCTTAATAGAGAACCATTCAAAAAGAAGAGTCAAGACACTGAGAACAAATAATGGTGGATAATATAATTCAAAATAAGTTGAAGCCTTTTGTAAAGAAGCTGGAATCAAGAGGGAACTAACCACTCCCTACAATCCCCAACAAAATGGTGTTGCAGAAAAAAAGAATAGGACCATTATGGAAGTAGTGAAGACAATGATACATGATCAAGATATTCCTATGCATCTATGGGCTGAAGTAGCAAGAACAACAGTCTATGTGCATAATATATTATCCCATATTTCCTTGGGATTCAAGACTCATGAAGAAATGTACATAGGAAATAAGCATGAAGTGAGCCATCTTAAGATATTTGGCTGTCCAGTATATGTTCACATTCCAAAAGAAAAGAGAACCAAGTTGGACCCTTCCGGAAAGAAGGGAATATTTGTTGGATACTGTGAGGACTCCAAATCCTTCAAGATATACATTTTAGGATTCCATCACATAGATATTAGTAGGGATGTAGCATTTTACGAAGAAACGACTCTTAAGAAATATAGAAAGTGTCAGTATGAAGAATTACACGAAGAGGATGTACCTCCCAGAAAATTAGAATTTGCACCCTCTCCCGAAATAGAAACATTAGCAGATCATGATATGCTAGAACCTCAGAAACTCCCTACTATGGACATATCACTAAAGAGAAAACTTGCTTGGGTAAGGGAAATCATACAAGAATCATAGAAGTATGGAGCTCCAGAAGGCTCCACAAGAACAAGAAAGAGATCAAATCCATTCTCCATTTATTTAGCCTTGATGTGTGATATTGTAGATCAAGAACCTACCAGTTATGAGGAAGTTGTACAAAAGAAGTAATGGGTATAAGCAATGACGGAAGAATACCAGTCAATAATGAAGAATGGTGTTTGGGATATAGTACCCAAACCAGAAAGCAAGATAGTGGTATATTCAAGGTGGATCTACAATATAAAACATGCAGCTGATGGAAGTATTGAAAAATACAAGGCAAGATTTGTGGCCAAAGGATTCTCTTAGAAAGAGGGAATTGGTTATGAAGATACATTTTCTCCAGTAGCAAGGTACACTTCCATCAGAACCATCATGGAACTTGCATCCATGATGAACTGGAATCTACACCAGATGGATGTAAATACAACCTTTCTGAATGGTGTGATTGAGGAAGAAGTATACATCGAACAACCATAAGGATATGAAGTCAAAGATATAGGGAACCACACATATAAGTTAAAGAAGTCTCTGTATGGACTGAAGCAAGCTCCTAGAGCTTGGTATGGAAGAATAGATAGCTTCTTGAAAATATTGGGCTTTATCAAGAGTAAGGATGACCCTAATGTTTACCTTAAGGTTATGTATGATGAAAATGTCATACTATTACTGTATGTGGATGACTTATTCCTGACAGGAAATGAGAAACAAATTGCAGATTGCAAGAAGAATATTTCTAAAGAAATCAAGATGAAATATCTAGGATTGATGCACTATTTTCTTGGCCTGGAAGTGTGGCAGAGCCCAGAAGAAAATATTTCTGAACCAGGGAAAGTATGCCGTGGAAATATCAAAAATATTTGATATGGTGGATTGTAAATCCATGGCCACACCCATGGATACCGACCTGAAGTTGTTATTTGATGAATCATTAGAGTTAATAGATGTGACCCAGTACAAACATATTATTGGGTCGTTGATGTATTTGACGAATACCAGGATAGATACATGCTTTGTTGTTGACATCTTGAGTGAGTATCTAGTTAAACCTAGATTTGTTCATGTGATAGATGCAAAGCATGTGATGAGGTACCTAAAAGGTATAATAGAATTTGGACTATACTATGATAGAGACCATGAATACATATTGTATGGATATATGGATTCAGATTGGGTAGGAAGTGCCGCAGAAAGAAAGAGAACCTCAGGTATAGTCAAGTATCCGCCATGATCTCATGGTTTAGCAAGAAACATTCCAGTGTTTCTCTTATCACGACTGAAGTAGAGTACATAGCATCCCATTCTGCTAGCTGTGAAGCTATATGGCTTCGAAAGTTGATGTCAGGCCTATTTGACTTGGATTTGGACACCACAGTGATTCTATGTGACAATCAGAGTTGTACAAGGATGACAGAGGATCCCGTGTTCCATGATAAATCAAAGCACATATAAATATTGTATTTTTACATAAGGGATATGGTACATAAGAGAGCTATAAAAATCTGAAAGTTTCTCCCTGGAAAGGGGGAGTGATGATGAGACTATCATTGCGAATGAGATGGCAGTGATGTGCCAGTATAGAAAAGGCCAAGTGTGCCTGCAGATGCTGATGAGGTCCAACATTTACTTGTGGACAAAATTATCCTCTCTTAAGGATGGTCTTGCGGAAAATAACACTCTTTTAATGAGAGTGGTCCTAGCCCTTACCAGTTGAGGATGGTCCTATAGATGATACTCTCTTCTAGAGAGTGATACTACATTCACTTGTAGGATGGTTCCATAGACAAGAACACTCTCTTGAGAGTGGTACTAGCACTAACAGGCTAAGGATGGTCTATGATGAGTTCTGCATTCATTTGCGGACGAGATATGCATTCATTTGCAGATGATGTGGTCCTGCATTCATTTGTGGATGAGATCTACATTCATTTGCGTATGAAATATGAATTCATTTGCAGATGATGTGGTCCTACATTCATTTGTGGATGAGATATGCATTGATTTGTGGACGAGATCTACATTCATTTGCAGACAATATGGTCCTATATTTATTTGCAGACGTTCCAGCTGGTCGATAATGTGTACCCTCCTCTTTAAGGAGGAGTAGGCTGATGAGGATTGCATCATCCTTGGAACTATGTCGAAAAGTGATAGCGATTGATCATACCACAAATAGATCATGTGTGTTGCAGGTTATGATGATTCCGATGATGTTATTAATCGACAGATCAAACACAGATGTAGATGATGAAAGTAGTGATCGAAATATTAAGTATGATTGCAGATAATGATGTGGATCAAGTGAACGTGTACTGCAAAGGATAGAGTGATTGAGTGTTGAGAAGGATCAAGTGAATGAGTGCTGCAAGAAGATGAAGATCAAAGTGTTGCTGAAGGATCAAGTGATTGAGTGCTGCAAGAAGATGAAGATCAAAGTGTTGATGCAAAGGATCAAGTGATCGAGTGCTGTAAGAAGATGAAGATCAAAGTATTGCTGCAAAGGATTAAGTGATCGAGTGCTGCAGAAGATGAAGACTCGGTGTTGTCGAAGATGATGTTTCAAGTACTGAAGATATTGAAGATGTTCCAGTAATTGTTCCATTTGTTGATGATTGTTTAAAACTTCCTATGACATATATATGTATAACCTTAATACTGCTGAAGATGCTCTCTCTCTCCTTGTTCCTATAGTTGATGATGTTGTTGTCAGTAGAATGCCCTTCTCATTAAGGGGAGTCTTAAAATATTGTAACTTTGAAGAATATTATAAATTTATTTTATTGATGTAACCCAAGGGAGATGTATTATTCCTCCATCAGGATGTTACTATTATATTTGTTCATCATAGAGTCATGAGGTATAACCTCCATTGTAAGTAGGGTCAATAGTACCCTCTTGAATATAATAAAATATTGTTTTGTGTCTTCCTAGGTGAAGTCGGGATAGTAAGTTTGTTGGGGCCTACTTATTAGGGTAAAATTCAAGTGACAAAAATAGTATAAATAGAGGAGTTGTGTTCCTCATTGGAACACACACACTCACTTGTGTATAGCGTATGGGGGGGGGGAGAGAGAGAGAGAGAGAGAGAGAGAGAGAGAGAGAGAGAGAGAGAGAGATCAACAAGAAGAAAGAGCACCTGTTTTGGGGTTTTATCTTATACATCTATATATAGGAATGTTTGTTGGGTTTCTTCCCCTTAACGGTTTCCCAAGATAAATTTGTGTCGATCTTGTGATTGTGTTTCTCTCAGTGATTCTACATATGCTATTGATGTGAAATTGGATTAAACACTAATGATATCTAGCTAAGAATATGAAATCTTAACACTAACATCTATATACACCATATATATAGGATTATTCTGTACCCATTAGACAACCTCAAAGGAGCATGAACCCTGCACTTAGGGACATTTCCAAAGATGAATTGCATAAACTTTTCGATGCAGGATTTATCTACCCTATTTCTTATAGTGAGTGGGTATAATAGTTAGTTATAACTCCAAATAAAGGAGGTAAGTGGAGGATTTGTGTAGATTGAAGAGGGTTGAGCAAATCCACAAGAAAATATCATTTCCCATTACCTTTCGCTAAACAAGTGTTATATGCTTTGTTTGGGAAAACATATTTTTATTTCTTAGGTGGATTCAATGGATATAGCCAAATCCAAATTCATCTATATGATCAAGACAAGACATTTGTAAATTGTCCTTGGGGTACATTTTCCTACAAGGTCCTTCGTTTTTGTTTTTGTAATGCCCGACCAACCTTCCAAAGGGTTGTCTTAAGAATCTTTGCAGATGTTTTACATGACAATATGGAGATATGCATGGTTTATTTTACACCATATCGAGAAACAATTCAAGATACCTTGAATCATTTATATAATTTGTTAAAAACATTCATTGGAATGAGGCTATGTTTAAGTAATGAAAAATTCATTACGCTTATGGTTGAAGGTATTGTTTTAGGTCATCACATTTATTGTGAAGTTATTCGAGTAGATATTGCAAAGATTAATTCATTCATAGTATACCTAGACCTAAAAAAAACACATTAGAAGATTTCTAATCCAAGTAGGTTATTATAGAATATTTATTAAGGATTTTAATAAATTTACCTCACCCATGTTTGCGTTACTAACAAAAGATCTTGATTTCAATTGGATTGAAGAATGCCAAACGGGATTTGACTATATTAGAGAGAAGTTCATGAAAACCCCTATTACAAGGGAAAAATGGGATCTTTCCTTCCATACACACTAAAATGCCTCTAATAATTACTTAGGGACATTCTTAGGATATCAAGAAGAGAAACAACCATTTTCCATGTACCATATTAATAAGAGCATAGGTGGATCAACGCTACAATATACATTCATTGAGAGAATTTTTAGCTATTGTGTATGCCATTAATGAATTTAGACATTACATCACATCTTATCTAGTCTTTGTGCACATAGATCATGCAACAATCAAGTACTTTATGAAAAAAAATAATGTAAATGGAAAAGTCATTAGATGTGTATTACTTTTACAATAATTTGATCTAACCATCATTAATAAACTTCGGAAATAGAATGTTGTAGCATATTTTATTTCAAGGATGACACATGTTGCAGACAAGGAAATGTTTGATGATGAATTTCTAGAATGAAAACTTATTTTCCATGTTATCCCAAGCCCCATGGTTTGCTGATATGGAAAACTACCTCACTACTAGAAAATTCCTTTAGCAATCCAACTACAAAGAATGTTGCAAGATCACAAGAACAAGTGCCATTTATCTTGGATAAATGGTTATTTGTTCAAACAAGGGCCAAATTAGATCCCGATAAGGTGTGTGAGAGGAGATGAAATACATTACATACTTCATGAAAGACATGATGAACCTTGTGGACACCACTATCCAACAAATATAACATCTCGCAAGATATTGTAAGAATGATATTATTGGCTAACATCGTACAAAGATACATATTATAGATCATTATGTATCCAAGTGTGGTGAATTCCAAAGAATGGGCATACCAAGGAAGAGGGATGCAATGCTCCTACAAAATCAAGTCTCATACGAGCCATTTGACAAATGTTGCTTGGAATTTGTAGGTCCAATAAACCCCTCTTCCAATTATAGCACCATATATTGGTTTGCATTGACTACTTGACAAAATGGACATAAGTAAAATCCTTAAGGAACCAAACGAGGAGGAATCAACAAAATTTCCACTTGAACGAATTTTATAAAAATTTGGAGTACCAAGAGAGCTAGTAATAAATCAAGGCCCCTAGTTTATTTCAAATCTCATGTAAATAAACAAGATCAAACATAGAAAGTCAACCACCTATCATCCACAAGAAAATGGACAAACATAGGTGACTATAAAGAACTAGAAAGTATCCTTGCAAAGAAAATTCAAGAGAATAAGAGGGATTGGGCCAATATATATGTTAATTGAGATTTTGTGGGCATACAACACCACTTGGAAGACCGCTAAAAGGCTTACCCCCTTTCAGCCGATATATGGGAAAAAGGTCAAACCACCCAGAATTTGAGCATAAAACATTAAGGAGAACCTCTCAACTCAATCTAGATTTGTTTATAGCACAACAAGATAGAATTAAAAAGTTAAAATCCCTAAATGAATAAAATAAGTAGGCCTTATTCTATACATAAGTGTTCCAACAACAACAAAAACAAGTGGAATGACGACTTCATCCAAACCAAATATTTCAATGAAGGAGATCAAACCCTTGTATATGACTCAAGATTTAAATACTTCAAGAGTAAACTGAGAACAAGATAGTTGAGGCCCTATAAGATAAATACTTGTTATAAAAATGGTTCAATCAAAATCAGAACAATAGATCAAGATCAAATGACTCTTTTAGTGAATGGACATAGTTTGAAGTTGTACCAAAGGTCTGTGAGCAAAGAGGAATTTACTCAACAACTACAAGAACCTATTTTAAGCTTGATTGAAAGTAGCAATGCATTCCAATTAGCTAGTTTCAAAGAATATTAAAGACTGGTTCAACAACATTTAATATATAATCTCTCAAGGACTAAAACCAACTAAAAATAAAGAAGGTGTACACTTCAAAGAGAATATCCAAATATTAGTAAGAAAACATTCCACTCCAAATTCAACATAAATTTGTCTCAAGATTCTACAGCAGTCAATGATCATTCCAATCCATAATTATACCAACCTACATATCGAAGGTTTGACACGATTTATGGTATGCCACTAATCTAACACTTATTGTTTATTAAAATTCTAATACATAAGGCTTAGTGTCTAAAATAATTTCCTGCACCACCTAAAAATGAGGAGGTCGCAAAATCTCAAGTTGCAATGCCGATATACTAAGTGAAAAAATAATCAATTGTCAAAGCAATAAAAGAAGATCAAAATGGGAAGAAAACTACACTCTACACCACCACAACAACAATGTCATCATTAAGTTCATGCAAATAAAAAGACACTTCATCAATTGTCACAAGAATTGAAGCAATTTTACTAAGCTTTGAAAGGAAGATTAGAATGAATATGTGTTCTTAGTAAGAAAGAATTATGAATAGAAACAATATAGTGTTTTCCTAATCAAAGCCCTAGGATAAAATTTCCCTTCTCATAAGAAAGGATTAAGATAATTCAAGGATAGAGACAGAGCATCTAAAATTGTATACACATATTCCATGCAAGCACAGTAGGGTCTTTTAAAAGTATACGAAAAATTTTATTCCTTTCAAACATAGCATCAATAATTAGAAAACTCAAATTTATGAATATCTTTGAGCTTACCTCTACCGATAAAGGATATTATGAAGAGTTTGTGGATACCTTCAAAGAGATTTAAACCAATATTACCACTATGACTATTGGATTTTACAAAAATGAACCAAACAACACCTCTAAATTTTATGACAACATCGAAGTAGTAGAAATATTGTAGAAGTTGGGATGGTTAGAAAACTTCAACAAATTAAATGGATGTGATGATGAAGTAGCTTTGAAGTTTGCTCAATAATTTCAGTAGCTAGGAACACAAGAATATAGAAGAAAGGTCAAAGGATTGGAACCATTAAACGATGAAGAGGTTTTGATACTAAATCACAAGGTTCCATAGAGGACAACCCAGGGACAAAGAGGACAAACAACAAGCCAATGCAGGAAAAATGAGTTTTTTTATAGATATTACAAGAGAAAGAAAATAGAGGAGGATAATAATGGGGTGAAAAGATAAAGTTTCCATACCTCTTATGATGAGACCACATCCTCAAGAAAATCACATGTGAAGGAAGACCAAGTAGAATCTATGATTATCACTTCATATTTTTACATCATCTCCAAAACGTGTGCTACCAAAATCCTAAGCAAAACATTAACATGCCTTATTTCCTCCTACAATCACTAAAGGAAATCAGTAACAAAGTGCAACATGATAGGGATGAGGCTTTGACCCTAATCATGGGTTGATAAATTTGATTACTTGTTATGCCTTGGAGAAGAAAATCCCTCAAGTCTCTTGGAAGAAATTTGTAGAACTAGATGAGGAGTCTAGAGAGGCTGCACCAGTTAGACAAGAATAAAAGAAGAAGTCAAGAAAGAAGGGGATTTGTAAGAAACAAAGAATACAAAAAAAGATAAGAATGAAGAATAAGAAGAGGAAAAATCAACAACCTGGATGGAACTTGGGACACTTGATAACAACCCATTAAAGATCGAGGAAAATAGACAAAATCCAAAGGAAAATGTGCAAACATTAGGTAGTAGGCAAATGAATACTATATCACAACACACCGAGAAGCTAGAAACAAATCCCCCCCAAGTATTCCACCATCAATATAGATGAGGATGTTCTATCTTCTCAATTTCCTAACCAAAGAATTGATAAATAACAAAATATAGGGATGGATCAGGCCAAGGATATTCAAATTCAAAAGTTGTTTATGGATATAGAAAGGTCCATGCTGGATACATTGTAGTGGAAGAAACCAACATAGAAACAAAATAGGGGCAAAGGTTAATGGTATTAACACCTCACAACTTGAACACCAATTGTTTATCTTGAAAGAAAAACTCAAGATTATGAAAATGCACTATTTGGATAGCGAAAGACAATTTGATGAATTAAACAAAGAATTGAGAAATGAACTAAGTGAGTATAAAGGGAATTTATTCACAAAAGCTTAGAATATAGACAACTTAGAGGTCAACATCTTAAAAATAATTAATTATTAAAAGACCTGATGAGTTGTAGACGACCTTCAAGGGTCTATACCTTTTCCTCTAGGAGAGGTGGCATCATTTTCAATTGGATAGGTTAGTAGAATTGTAATTCCCCTCATTGGATAATTCCATTTGGCGTAGAATAAGGAGGTCAGCTCTAGATTTCATGATGTGTTCATGGTTTTTTATCTATATAGATAGGAATATGACACATGGAATGTTTTACATGGATACATTTATGTATTATGAATTATTGACAAGATAATTGTGTAACATGATGATGACATGATTATTTACTGTGAAATATTAATGAATTATATCCCAGATGTTCATAGGATTAGGCTCATGTTGATAAAATATCACTAATAATAGAAGTCAAGTATGGATTGTGGCAGGATGTCACTATCCTGCAAGACCCCTATGTGGAGTTGATTGAATGAAGAACAAGGCTATGGAATCCAATGTAAATGCTACAATATAAAATTTAAGCATATATATTGTAATATGATGTCACTAATCTTAGTTATATAAGGAACATGAAATGAGATCGAGACAAACGAAGAGAGATGCAAGGTGATAATTGACAATAAAATCCATGGAGGATAAATGGTGTTACAAACATTGAAATTTTATTATGAATTTACATTATAATTGATCTATTTCATACATGTGGATGCATGCATATGCAAGCTGGTATAGGGCGGAGCCTGGCCAACTTTCCGACAAATGGGTGTGGGTCATAACTAGTGAGGTTTAGAAAGAGGCGTGGAGTCTCTTTGTTTTCAAAGTATATAGGATTGTTGTTTACACCATGGTAATAGATCCATGGAGTCCTTAGTTCGCATTTTTTATCAGGTGGTGAATAGTAAGGGTACAAAATCCTTACTTCATAGTAAGCGTACACAATCCTTACTTCCTAGAAACAGTACCTTCCATATTTTTATATGAAGCCAAGATAATCCAAAGAGACCCTAGGGATGAATTAACTAATAAATCAATTTATTCGCTTTTAAGGTGCTCTTCAATAAATTATTATTTTATTGAATAAAGAGAATAAATGAATATTAGGATAATAATACTATATTCCCACATAAATAACACCTAATAGGGGTGATTAGTCATCTAATCAATAAATAAAAATAAAAATAAAATTTGTGGGACTGACACCCAAGGGAGGGTGATAAATATTAGGTAAATTAGTTTTTAAAAATGTATTTAATTTTTTATGGGAGGGGTGAGGTGGTTACCCTCATTAGGCCTATAAATATGTGAGGTATCCATGGGTTTTGGGGTGTGACCTACAGAGTAAGTAAATGCTGCAAAAAAAGGTTCTGAAAGGGGAAAAAGATGAACGAGAGTGGTTAAGGAAATATGGTAAGACTAAGATAGATGGTTTCCAGTGGATGGAAAGATCCATATTGAATATTTTTTCCATAGATGGAAATTCTAGTGGATAGCAAGGACCATGTTGAGTATACTTGCAACAAAAATTGGTTATGTTCCCATGCAACTAGGGGTTCTCAGGGATAGATGTTTTCTCTTAGTATGGTTGGGAGGAAATCGATTGGAACCACATGAGATGGAATTGGAAAGGAAATTGGAGAAAAGCATACTTTCAATGGTTGAAGTTGGAAATAGAGGCATGTATGATTTATGTTGGGTCCGGGATAGAAGGGATTAATTCATATGGAATTCTTCCTAAGTAAGGAAAATGGAGTATCAGGAAGAGGAAGAAGGAGCTACGACATAGGAAACAACATCAAGGAAAAAGGGAAGGATGTTGCGATAGAAGAAGGAAGAAAAGGAGAAAGGAAAAGAGAAGGCATGAGATGAGGAAGCTTCGCCATTTTTGTAAGCTATGATGGAAGTACAAAACAAGAGATGTGATGACATGGCATGATATTCATGGAAGCAGGCATGCAGATAAGGTAACGTCCAGAAAGTGACAGTAAGGTGTGATGCAGAGAAGTAACAAACCTCAACGATCATGGGTATGAGCTCGAATGGAGCTGGCATAAACCACACACATAAAGGAAAGACAGACTGTGGGCTAAAGATAGTAAGTCCACTGAGATAGCGACTGTAGCTGAGTCTGTATCAAGTCATGCTTGATTCTGTAACAAGCATTTATGGGAATATATCAAGTCTGTAATAAGGATATAAAAGGAGAAACCCAAGTTGTACATGGGTTATCCGGTCAATCAGTTAGCCTATAAACTAGTTCTTGTTTAGACGCTTTTTGAGCTGAGTAGATGATACAACAATTTGAGTAGGTAAATTTGGATTGCCGAGTTCATCAGAGTAAGTGGATATGCAGTTGAGTGCGTAGACAAATAGATAAGTTTGAGTTGATCTAGGCTTTGTGAAAATCCCTGAGTAGGAGTAGAGTAGAGTGATAAATATAGAGAAGAACAAAGAGCATGAGAGGGAAAACAAGTATGTAGATATAGAAGAGAAGATCTTGAACACAGTCTGTAGCTTTATGTATAGACAAGAGGTGCATCTATTTTCTCACGCCAATATCAAATGAAGAGTACCTTGTGGTTTTTTCTCGGATGGGTTTCCATGTTACATGTTGTGTATATGTGTGAATTTGAATAGCTTAGACAAGTGCATATTTACCGTGTTAATGATTAATTGGTTGTTGTGCTTTAAAGAGATGACTGTATGAATGTTGTATTTTAAGTAACGAATATATTTGTGATGATTGTTCACTGTGCATTTGTGTAAGATTGCATAACTAAGGGCAAGTAATAATTTAGTATTGATATCTAAAGTGCAAACCACTAACCCACCTTCCCAGTCTTCGTTGGAAACCTTGGTGCAAGGCCAAGGACTTAAACACCCTCCAACAAAAAATGTAGAAACATGGTTCTCACAATTACCCATAAGGATTGAGATATCTCGGTTAAGATGACATCTATGTTGCAGGTTTTGCCAGCTAGGCTCTTCCCCATCGGGACGTTATCTTGGGATTTGTTGTGCTGACCAGAGAAAGAGGATTGAACTTGGGTCGCAGGGGAAAAAAGGCCAACAAATGGTTCCGTTGCCGGGACCTGAAAGTGTGTGTTGAGGGATATGTTCTGGCATCCCACGAAATGGGAGATCCAAAGTTGGGTGGACGCAAAAGAGCTAGAGTTTTCACAAAAAGAGAGTGAAGGATCTCGGTGGACACTGACAAAGTGGTTATAAAGGTACATATATTCAGAAATTCATGAGATTTTCTTTATCGAGTTCCCCACTCTATTGTATTAATGGTTGTCTAAGTTGAAAACCTAGAAAAATATTTTGCAAGGAGGGGAGTCAACAAAGTGGACTTTGTTCTTGATTGAGCGGCTCAAAAGAATCAACAATCCTATATCAAGGGATGTGGAATTCTAGGTAGATAGTATCATTGACAGATATATCACTGAGTTCATCATTGATGTGATAACCTCATACAGTGAGGCCGAGAGAAAAAAATTTCAAGGACCATACAGTGGATATCTTTCATCTTTGAAGGCATGGATCAAAATGATCATATGTGAAAAGGGGATTCTGTGAATGATGGATTGAGAAGCAAAGTGTTGCTATGTCTCAGCAGAACCCTGAAGTGGGATGTTCTTAGGAGAAGGAGGAATTGAACTAGAATCTGGCGTTTTGAGAAGCAAAAGGAGATTCAGGTCCAGCAAAAGACGAAAAACTCTGTTTGGATGAGGCAGTTGGAGGACAGAGCAAGAGGAAGAAGGCTATGAGTTTACATCATACCTAGATAAAGGTTCGTGTGACGAGGAAGAAGAGAACCAGCCAATCTTAGAGGCAGACGAAGAATCTGAGGAGTCGACTGAAGCTTCGAAACCAGAACATGTACTTGACTCGTCGACTGTACCAAAGGTAAGAACACGAGAACCATATCCAAGTATTTCTGTAAATACAAGTAGTACTAAAACTGTAAATAGCAGAAAAGGAGGTATGACTAGTCCACATTTTGTTCCTACTGTACCAACAGTTAATACTATACCGGTCCATCCAATGGATGGAACTGACATTAAGCTCCCAATATTCAATGGGAAATGGGATGGAATACCCAAAACAACATTGGTTTCTATGTGATGCCGTCTGGACTGTACAACAGATCCAAGACAAGAACATTGAGAAAGCGCAAATGATTACGACTCTACGAGGTTGTGCGATAGATGGGTATATGAAGTTTTCCATAGTACCAGTGGGAGTGGTCCCAAATACACTCAATGATATTCGACTTGGATTGATTAATGAATTTAAGAAACCAGTCTGAATCACAGTGTATCACTGAGATCAAGGAGATCAAGTAGCTACCAACAGAGTCTAACTGGGTTTTGACTAGAGATTTAAGACATTAATGTCCAAGTTCAGTTTTCAAATGTCGGATGTGCAACATAAGGAATGGTCCATCGCCGCATTGTTTCCACGCATCCGAACATCATTGATGCAACAAAAACTAGTGTCATAGACAGAGGCTATGGAAATAGCCATGAAGTTAGAAGCCTTTCCAGTTGGAGACACTAGCTTGGGCATGGTGCAAATTCAGTCGCAACTGGACAATCTTATGGTGCAGCTCCAAGACATCAAAAGAGGAAAATAAGTTTAGGAATAAATGTGGTGTACTAGGTGCAGAACAGATGGACACCATAAGGATAATTTCTTGACGCTCATGAATTATGTCGCAGTAGGCGCGTCGAACCCATTAAAAAACCAAGGGATGCCTTAGTGTAGAGTATGCCAGACTAGATGTCACAAGTCCGAGGAATGTCTATACCTACAAAAGATTGTAAGTGCACATGTTATTCTGTATTGTAAGTTTTGTAGATTGGTAGGGCATGATGAAAAGGATTGCAGAGCCTTCCAACTAATCTAGGAGAAAACAATGGATACCTACCTAATGAAGATTGAGGAACAAATGCAAGATGAAGGAGCACAACCTTAGTATTATCCTGCGCAATTTCAACAACAACAATATCCTCAACCACAATACTAGCCAAACCAATATCCTCAACAACAATAATACCCTCCACAAAGGGGGTGTGGGAACTTTAGACTTCAAGGACAACAACCAGGAGGAGGATTTGGTCGAGGAAGAGGTCAAGTTATATGTTATAATCATGGGAAGCTAGGACATTTTGATCGAGATTGTCAAAGTCCTCCAAAAACTTGTACATATTGTAAAGAATTTGATCACAATGTATAACAGTGCCCACAACTTATTACGAAATGGCAAGCTAGAACTATCATGAACCCCAACCAAACACAGAATCAGAATCCAAACCCCGATCTGAATATTGAAATGATTTCTGTTGAACCAAGACAACCCAACCTTGTTGGAGTTACAAGAGGAAGTGCTGCGACAGGAGAAGACCAAATACAATGCAAGGAAATCCTCAAGTGCAACCTGTGGCACAAAAGAAAGCTCTGCTAGAGGTCCATCAACAGAAGGAAGTATTCTTGGAACCGTGCCAATAATTTGTTGATGCCAATCAACCATCAACATCGGGACAAGTGATATTTATGCCCGAAATATTTGAAAAACTAATCAGAAGGACACCCACTAAAAATATGTTGTCGTAGAGTTGAAAACACTCATAAGACACAACATGACAAATTTGCACCTTGAAAGAAGAGTCAATCAAGTCGGAAGCAAATGGAAGACAGGCCGAGAATTGTGAATGGCTATGTAGATAGGATATTATGATATTGACTATATCATACTCGACTTGGGCTCAGATGTCAATAATTTGACAAGACAGACATGGGAAAGCATGAATAAGATGAAACTAGACTGGTCTCATATTCAACTATGGCTTGTGAACTATCTAAGGTGATACCAATTGGTAGACTGTCCCAAGTTTGGGTGGACTTCAAAGTCTTGAGAACATATGTCGACTTCGAGGTCATTAACTTTGTTGATGACACAAAAACCTACCCTGTGCTTCTAGGGATTGATTGGGCTATTGATAACCAGAAAATTATAAACTTCAAGAAACATATCTTTTCTTTTGAGGACTCCGAAATGAGAGTGGTTGCGCCCATTGATCCCCTTGAAGGGTAGCGTTATGTTAAGCCTATGCATAGCGAAGGGAAAGATAATTATTTAGACCAGATGTATAACATCATGTATTTTAAGGAATATTATATTAATCCCACAGTTGATGGAAACCTACGTTGGCACAATGTCGTCTCGTGCACTTCTGACTCAAGCGAAGCCCTTGAAAATTGGCAGAATAGTCAATGCGCAAATGTGCAAGGATCACAAGAGTTGTTCGACGGGTAGGAGTCAAATAAATTGCGTTGCCTACGTACTAAGAATTGCCTAACCTTGCATCCTTCTTGGAGGAATTTGAAGAAAAATTCACAGAATCCCAGCGACTATCCTCTCTGGAGTGTGTGCTAAAAGATACACTTGTTAGATGGTGGGGTACACATAAAAAATCTATCTTAGACTTGCCACAATGTTAAAGATTGATGGAGATCATATTTGGAGATGAGATCAGATACGCTAATAAAAAATACATAGGATTATCAGATCTTGGAAAACATATTAAGCACTGTCGCACGAATTGGAAAGCATATTCGTGGCAGGAATGGGTTCACCGATTCATCCATACCTTGGAAATGACGCCTAGAAGATGGTACACTTCAGAGGAGCTATAGTGAGGAAGTAGCGAGTGGAAAGACATTTGAATTTACAAGCGAACATCCAACAGTCGATGTTGCGCTATAGATAATAAAGGAGGAAATATGTGTGGAGATAACCGTTGCATACAAGGACCTCCATAAATGCAGCATAACTAGGCATAACTACGTAGCGTGGTATAAAATAACGATAGATTCGACGAATAGTGACCTAGCCACCATAATATCCATGTGTCAGAAGGGATGTGCGAAGTGGAAAGAGATCACACGTGTGAAAATACATGACACCCTGCTATACAGGACATAAAAAAAACCCACAATGATCTTTCTGGCGTACCAACCTGCTGCTTAACAATAACTACTAACTCAGTGATAGGACAATAGTGGCATAATGCAAAAATATTTGATCTAAGAGCTGGGGTACACCCATGCGGTGAAAAGGATGGATTCCTTTCGAAGAAATTAAATGGTAAGTACGAATTATGCCTAGTGATGGTTTGGGTATTTATCAAGCCTCATTACCTTGACTTCCATCTTGGCATACTGAGGGAAAACACTATCATTGTGACAAACTTTGAGCAACGAACTGGTGAGGTTATAGTATGGTCATTTTTGTCTCAAGAAGAAAGCATAATTGAATTCGAGCCTATATTACCTACCCCGATAATGGAAGATGTTCCTAGATATATCCCACCACCAATGGGCCTTGTTAATGAGAAAACCAGTGCTGTAGTCAAGTTGAGGGCCGATAAACAAATCCGGAAAGACATGCCAATCCCACCAACACCTCAACAGGGACAGTGCACCTGCACCAGAAAGAAGAAGGGAAAAGCAGTAACACCCCTAAAGGTAGCCCCACTGGTGGATGATTTTGAGACGAGAAACTTATTACTGCAATATGTCCCACCCCGATGTAGAAATGCACCCAAATATTCAATATCGAGGAAAGGAAATCCTCCACTGCTAGTGCCGTCAGTACTAGAGGGTGTGAAGGTAGTAAGAGATATTTTACCCAAGGTATAAAGGCTATTTTACGGTGACCACAACACCAAGAAGCAACCAGCCTTAGACTAAAAATGATATACGGATGTTGTGCAAGACACCCCAGAGGCACCTCGCAGGTATGTTATATAGGAATGGGCTGCAAAACTGGAGAAGTCTGGCATATTATCATCTTTATACATGCCACATTTTGGGCGTGGTACCCAAATTAGCAGCTATGTTAAGCATTTATTGCTACTATTCCATGACGGGGTTCTTTGTTTAGGAAACCCATACCCATGATAGTTGAGCTCATTACTTCCATCACAGGCCTACCATCATTTGGAATAGACCCATCCCCTCTACTCAAAAAGGATCAAGAGGCTAACATAGCTTAGCGAATGAAGGAAAAGTTCAACGTCCAACGAAGTAAAATAGGGTTTGTGATTAATACCATTAATGACCCCACTGTTATCTTTACTGTGAAAGTATTGGCATCCAAGTTACTATGGAAAATGCATCCAGACTACTGTATGGAGGGAGAAATTGCATTTTCATATCTCTGCGTGTAAGGAGTCCAAATCAATTGGTGTTATTTCTTGTTAAAGGAGCTTATCTGAGATGCAACTAATGCACAAGAAAGGAGCTAGCCGTTCCACTACTCCTGGTTGTTAATTTTAATCTTGTTCATTGCATGGTCTGAACCAAAATACTACCAAGGTGTTAACCTAGAAGTTCCCTATCAAGGGGCGAGGTACCAAAACCTTTGGTTCGAAAAGGAACACACAGAATGACAGCAGGAGAGCAATATTGATTTTTTTATGCATATAGAGGCTATACACCATCAGGTAAGAAGCATGTTAAGGCTAGATGTTGCTACTGTCCAACATTTTCATTCCATCGCTAAGTTTGAAGTAGGTCCCCACAACGCTTACCTATAGCCGTGACAGTAGCCGCAATAACCAACGATACCAACCAAATTTATCATAACTAAGGAATAGGTTCAAGAAATTGTTGATCAATGGATGAAAGAGTGGCGTGTCCTAGTTCCCGAAGAACAAATCCAACAGAAATATCACACAAACCAATTTGTGGAGGAGGAAAGTGAAGAGGAATACCACACGAGGAGTGGTCGGTATGATGAAATTCGCAACCCCTCACCACCCATGGACATATAATCTAATCATGGTGAGGGGGAACCTCAGGCAGGCCAAGTTGAGGAGGAGGAATCTAAAAAGAGGCAAGTGCCTCCAAGCTGACCAAAGAAGAAGATGATAGATGACTGAACTACAAACACTGTGAGCTTGGATAGTGATGATATGCAACTAATGACTGACGAAATCACTGAAGCCTCACAATCTATTTTCAAGTCTATAGGAGAATGACAAGAGGAACTTTCAGGTACAGTCACTAACCTCCTTAAGGTTCTCTGTAAAGCAGTGGAATAAGTTAAGATCATTGTCGATGGTCCAAGCACAACAGTGGACTCTCAATCCCCATATGAGACGTCATGAATGGAGCAAACTGTGGCCTCTATGCCAACCCTTTCAATAACGTTACAGGTCCCTAAGGATGTTGTTAAGTGTGGAACCTCAGAATCTAATCTTGATTTTCAGGATGATAACCAACTCAAAATATATTTTTCATCTATGCATACGAATGAAGTGTATGCTATCCATAATGTTGTTAATACCAAAATAAGGTCGCGAGAGCGTCACCTCACTACACAAGTAAAGGCTGCACATCAAGAACTCAAGAGACTAAAAAGTGAAATCCAAGAGGTTGAGAAAAGGAAATTAGAGGTAGATGGTAACTACTGGAGAATCATTGAAGTAGTCGCTTTGGCCTGTAGCAGCTTGGAGGACGAAGAAATAACACCAGAAATGGCCCCGGATGTCAAAATAACATAGTTAACAAAATTAGTAATGAACCTCAAGAAAAAAGTAGCGCAGTTAGAGGAGCAAAGAAAACCCAACACCCCTCCAGAAGTATCGGCACAAAGACGAGACAGAACTACAATGACTGCAAATGAAATTGGAAATGGAAAACATGCATGTGCCAAGGAGGTAGACCAAGTTTCCTAGACTTGGGAAACCTTAATGGATGATGAGCAATCACAGAATATTGTAGGTGACCTCACTATGCTGGAAGAAAATATCGTGTAGATGAGGAATGAGATAAAGCAACTATCCTTGGAGCAGAAAAAGGTCAAAACTGCAGAAATACATAACCTGCAACAACAAACCACCGCGTTACGCACCCAACAACAATGGCGCGAGGAAAAGATATCAGAGTTACAGGCAGAAGCAGAAAGAGTCACACGGCTAATTCAGCTTGTGCACCAGAAGGTGTGCGATGTTGCGGCCTCAGTGGAAAGAAACATGCTAGAACATGTCAGTTTTGACCTTGTGGATCACGTGCAGAAAGTTGAGGAAGGAGTGTGCACAGAAAAAGAGAAGCTGCTGAAAATCGCGAGAGATTTTCAGACCAGAATTCGCACAAGTTAGTTTATGGAGCAGTAGCTTGCATGGCTCGGGATGAGCCATAGGTGAGTGTTGGGGGCCTATTGGGCCTGAGATGAAAGGGTAGAATTCATATGGAATTCTGCCTAAGTAAGGAAAAATGAGTATAAGGAAGAGGAAGAAGGAGTTGTGACATAGGAAACAACATCAAGGAAAAAGGGAAGGATGCTGCGATAGAAGAAGGAAGAAAAGGAGAAAGTAAAATAGAAGGCACGAGACGAGGAAGATGCACCAGTTTTGTAAGCTATGATGGAAGTACAGAATAGGAGATGTGATGACATGGAAGAACATTCACGGAAGTAGGCATGCAGATAAGGTAACAACCAGAAAGTGATAGTAAGGCATGATGTGGAGAAGCAGTAGACCTTATCGACCGTGGGTACGAGCTCGGCTGGAGCCATCATAAATCACACACGTAAAGGAAATTTTGTAAGTCAAGATGATAGCGCCTCTTTGGTCATATTTTTCTATAGTAGGAAAGGCAACCTATGGGTTGAAGATAGTAAGTCGACGAGATAACGACTATAGCTGAGTCTATTAGAGTCTGTATCAAGTCATGATTGAGTCTGTAACAAGCATGTATGGGAATATATCTAGTCTGTAATAAGGTTATAAAAGGAGAAACCCAAGATGTGCATGGTTTACCCGGTCAATCAGTTATCCTATTAGCTAGTTCTTGTTTAGACACTTTTTGAGATGAGTAGAGGATACAAAAGTTTTGAGTAGGTAACTCTGGATCGTTGAGTACATTAGAGTAAGTGGATTTGCAGTTGAGTGCGCAAAAATATAGAGAAGGTCAAGTTGACCCAGGCTGTGTGTAGATTGCTGAGTACGAGTAGAGTAGAGTGATAAAGATAGACAAGAATAGAGAGCATGAGATGGAAAATAAGTCTGTAGAGATAGAAGAGAATATCTTGAACTGAGTCTGTAGCTTTATGTATAGACAAAAGGTGCATCTATTTTCTCATGCCAATGCCAAATGAAGAGCACCTTGTGGTTTTTTCTCAGATGGGTTTCCACGTTACATGCTTTTTATATGTGTGAATGTTGAATAACTTAGACAAGTGTATATTTACTGTGTTAATGATTAATTGGTTGTTGTGTTTTAAAGAGACGACTATATGAATGTTGTATTTCAAGTAACAAATATATCTGTGTTTACTATTCACTGTGCATTTGCGTAAGATTTCATAACTAAGGGCAAGTAATACTTAATTATTGATATATAAAGTGCAAACCACCAACTCACCTTCTTGGTCTTCATTGGAAACCTTGGCACATGGCGAAGGACTTAGACTTCCTCCTGCACAAACTGCGGAAACATGCTTTTGGAAGTTACCCATAAGAACTGAGATATCTCGGGTGAGACATTACCTGTGTTGTAGGTGCTGTCGGCTGGGCTCTGCTCCGTCGGGCTGATATATTGGTATTTTTTGTGTTGAGTAGAGAAAGAGGACCGAACCTGGGTCATAGGGGGGAAAAAGGCCAACAATTTATAATTCTTCTTAAAATTTTAGTATGAAATGTAGAATTTTACTTGCTAGTAAATTTGTAATTATGCTTATGAACTTAAGTTATTTGGGAATTTATTGGTTGAGTGTAAATAAATAGTTATATTTGAATTGCATCTCATTCTAGATGAAATTAGTTATGTTGTACTTGAATGTAGGAAATTGTATGTCTTAATCAAAGATTTATGGAACATTTGTTTGTTTGAAAAACTATTTCCTCAATTGAATATATTGGGAACATGAATACAAAAAAACTTAAATGTCATTATGTTATGAATATAAGGGGCTATTTATGTAGGAGATAGTTATTTTAAGCTATAGTAAATATGGTTATCTTGTTCTTCCGTAATTAGTAGTATTGAGTTTGCATTCCAAGTGTTTTCCAAAATTTCCCAATGAATAATTATTGTTATTGATAGTTCCTTGAATGTGAGTTTTATTTATTAGTTCTCTTCTGCCACTAATTGAAATAATTAAGTTGTGTGCATGCTAAACAATTTTGGAAAATAATTTACATGCATGATTTGAGTGTTACCCTAAAATTTTATGACCTAGGTTTTGTTTTAAGAAAACACATCCACAAAAGTTTTTGTTCTAAATTGGACCAACATTAAGGGGTATAATTGCCATTAGACCATGCAATCCCGATTTTGTGTCCAGAAATAAGGTTGGTACAACCCAATTTCATGATTTGGGAAAATTTTGTAAAAGGTTGAACACCCTAAGGGGGTTTTCTGTTTGAAACTTTTAGTTATTTTTATCCGGTATTCTCTAAAAATTACAGGAGACTATTTAACCCATAGGTGTTGTAGGTTGTTGTGTATTGATTGTTGGTATTGAAATGTTTCCATGCCATCTGTTTGTATAAATATTTGCATACAAAGTGTTTGATGAACTTCCTTAACCATAAAAGTACCATTGTAAGTATGTCAAGTATCGATGTTGAATTTGTTTACTATTTTCAGACGTTAGTGTGCCACTACTTACAGATGTTAGTATACTCCATATTGTTTATTAAATTTATTACCATTGATGTGAATTGAATTGGAGTTGTTGTTTATGAATTTGAATATAGATAAAATTTGGTTTAGGAGTTGCTGATAGAGTATGTGGTTTTATATTTCAACTCATATTTCTGGTTTGAAATCAAATTGTGACCCTTATGAATGAATTTGAATCAATACTTGTATATGTGTCACTTGTGGAAGGCCATGTGTTCATGCGAGTTGTCAAATCAGTATGCTTACTTGGATTGGGATGAAAGTTCTTATTAAGACTGCATTGTGAATTGATTTCCTTTATATAATCTAAGTTTGATCAGAAGTATAAAGTAACCTTACATCTTCACAACTTTGGTAGATGCCACTTCTATGTTACATTTACTTTACATAATCTCTACCTTGATGAAGAGACTTTCATTTATCGTTTATTGGCCACTTATTGTTAAATGAGCTATTGTAATATAACTTGCTTAATAATCTTTTGATTATAAATATGAATAAAAACCAATGCGAGGTAAGTTTGTTTATATGCGTTACTAAAGCAAAGTCTTGTTATTGCTCTTATTGTTTAAAAAGAAATATTATTGCTTTTCTTTTTATATTAGATTTTTGCATCAATCCTTTGTTGGTGACTTAGTGCTAGGGGGACACCACATATGGTATTAGAGATAACTAAAACATTAGGGATTATTAGACCTGTGTGCTCATTGGTAGAATGGTGTATGCATGCTGACTTTCTATGCATATTGAATTATTATGCATGCAAATGTTTATTTCAAAGGAAAATTTGGGAATGAACACAAATCTCATATACTTATTGAAATCAGTTTTATTTTTTTTAAGATTTGAAGCTTGTGTAGCATGGAATAAGGTGAGGTAGTGAGGATGATACGTGTTTGTGTATTTTGGGTTAAATCACAGATTGGGAATGGATCGTATATCAATAGGTGAAGGATATATGTGGAGTGTATGTGATTTTGTATATGGATAATGTTTCATTATTAACATGGTATGTCCAGGAAATGGAATAATCCCTATCTTCCATTTATCTCTTTAGTAATGTAGATTGTTGGAGGTTTGGTAAATATTCTCATGGATTGTTATCCAAAAATTACCTTTAATTGGAAGGTGAGGATGCAAGTTGTAACATGTGAAGGAATCATGGTGAATGTTGAATTCTAGTTGCCAAAAATCTCTTGTTATATTTAGGAATATGGTGATTTGTTGCAAGAAAAGATCTACTCATGTGCTTTAAGCAAGATGCGTTGATCTTAAGGTATAAAAAAGGCACAACTCTAGATAGAAATCCATAGTGATAGATTATACAAACATTATAAGTGTATATTTAAATATGAGTAGTCCTCTGATAGCAATGAATTTGGGAATAAAGTTACAGGGGTATAACCTATGTAAACATTGTTACTATATCCAAGTAAGGTTGGAATCGGAAAATATCATAATGTTATTTCTACCTCTTATCTTTGCGACAAGAATAAACTTGTTGGGAATGACCTCTTAATTTTCTTTCGGTGGGAATTATCATTGGCCATGATTTTGATGAATTGATAGGGAGATTAAATTTAGAATTGAACTCTAAAGCTTCGCTATTAGGATTAAATTTTAATGAAAACCCTATGGACTTTAAGGGAGGTCACCCATGTATTAATTGTAGAATTTTCATTGAGTACCTTGTGTTGAATAAGGGTGGATCTCTTATGACTATTAATTTGACTTGTGTATGCATTCTTGTTGAAAATTTCGGGTTGGTATGTGTCTTATGAATTAATGTAAAGTAGCAAGGATTCTGTGTAATGATATACCCACTAATATAGTTTTGGGCATAAGCCAAAGTTTATGTATGACTAGTGCATCATGTGCTATTAATGATAAATGAAAGATTAAAAAACATGACAGTAAGGGTTAATAGCAATCTTTTTGGGATGAAAATATCATATGCAAAGACAAATCATGATTGAATATGGATAATGGCATGATGGCTCAGTGTGCACTATGTGCTTTGGTCATATGTAATAAGTTGACATCGAGGTTAAGATACCATTAATGGATTGCCTACATTTCAAACTAATGAAATTGATTCTCTACTTATCTACTAATGGAAACATTGATGGAAGTTGAGGAAACTTGAATAATGTTCTCTCAATGTGCTCCCAATTGTGTAATGTTGATTATGAATCTAAGATTACAAGTAATGTATGGGAAATAGAATAAGAGTTTAAACTTGGTTGTAAATAAATTCTTAATGGTGAAAAATGTATTTCTTGTTGTTCCTCAAATGTGTGTTTATTTAGCATATAATTGCCTTACTGTTAGCCTCATGTTTTGCATTGAATAACTTGAAATTGCATGATTTCTATGTTGTGGTATACTTAGTGTAGAAAATGGATGTAAATGATTGGTATGTGTTGTATGATTTTGGAAACCATATGAAGGGAAGCTTGAAAGATGAGGTTTTACATAATTATGTTTGGGTGGTAACTCCATGTGGCTATTCATAAAGTAATTATTTATGTATATAAGAAAGGGTTTATTGATAAAATATCATAAGCATGGTTAAGAGAGGTTAATTTTATGCACTAGTGAATTAAGTAGAATAATAAAAAATTCATTATATGACTTTGAGGTGAGCCATATGCTCTATTGATTTTAAAATCAAATGAAAAAGACCAGGAATTGCATAATGAGTATTATTGAATAGGTGGGAACTATTTGTATGGTTTGATTATTGATATGAAGTAGTTAATATAGACTAACTATGCATGATTTAACATCACATGTTGCATATGATACATTTATGTAGAAGAAAATTGAGTCCACTATTATCGGATATTATATTTAATTGTGTCAAAAAAAGTCTAGGTTTGAATTCTTGGTGACTATGGTATATGGTTGTAAAGTAAACTAGTTAGCCGTAGTTAAATTTGAATGATCATATGGTAATGTGTGGGATATTTAATATAAAAATATAAATTTCATGAGTAAAGTTTAGTGTGAAATTTGATGAGAAACTATGGATTGTGGTGAATCTACTCCATGTTTCTCTATAGTACTACTAATATGTTATTTCTAGAATACTATTTCCTCGAGGAATACAATTAGGATTTATTTGAAGGAGCAATTATTATTATTGACCTTGTATGTTGAGAAAAAATAATTAATTCCCTCTCTTGGTTAATTCCTATGGTTATATTTGGTTTCATGGAAGTGGTGTTATATCTGGTTTCATCGAAGTGGTGTCAATGTGGAGACAAAACCTTGTTTATTGTTTCATGAATAAGTAATTTATTCATAAATACTCAACAAATTGGTTGAGTGTTTTATTTGCTTACCTATTTTGGAAAATGTCATCGTTGAATATATTAAATGTAATGAGATGTTAAAGTCACCATGTAATGGAGTGAACAATTCATATGGTATATGAATTCAATCCATGATTTCTTAAAATATTTTCTAACCTAGAGTTTTAAAGGAATGATATACTTAGAGATAACATCCCTTCTGTGGAAGGAAGTTAGCATCATTTGATTTTAAATGATTTATATTTGGATAGTGGATTTATGTGCAATTATCATGATGGGTATCTAATTATTAATAACTTGTTCTTGTACACATGTGAATTATCCTTAAAATCAATATTATATATATATATATATATATATATATATATATATATGACCTTTAAGTTGATTCATTAATGAATTTATTCTCAAATAAGAGAAGCAAATTACATTAGAGGAAATTTCAACTCAAAATGGACCTTTTAATTCTAATTCAAATTCCATGTCATCATGTGTTAGCCAATGAATTTTCTTTAAATTTGAAATACCTTATAGGTATTAAACACTTTTTTAATAGAAATTTGGGGATAGGTATCATAAAAAAAACTACTTTTTTTGTTTGTATTTTCGACATATCTCCCCGTGTTTTTACTCAAATTTCGATCGAGAGAACTCATTGCATGCAAAATTAAATTCCGCATACAACGAGTACCCACTCGACATACTTTTGACTGACTCCACTACCCCAAAAATAAGAAATACCTGAAAAAAAGTATTTCTTCATGTTTTTTCCAGGTGTTTCTTGTTTTTGGGGTAGTGGGGTTCGTCAAAAGTATACCGAGTGGGTACTCGTTGGATGCGGAATTTAATTCCGCATCCAATGAGCTCTCAAATTTGAGTAAAAAACACAGGGATATATGTCGAAAATAAAAAACAAAAAAGTAGTTTTTTTCTTTTCTTCCTCCAAAATTAATAAATATTATTTTATTATTTTAACTATTATTTTATTAATATTTTTTAGGAGGCCCATTTCGAGTTGAAATTTCCTCTAATGCATTGATAATTAAGGTATTTATGGGAATTTGTTTTTGTCATGGAAATGGATCAAATGAAGGTTTTCTACAACCCTAATCCACATAACCTAGATCTAAGATTATGCCTAAACATTGGAGGTTTAGTTAAAAAAATAGGTAATTAGATCTTGACAATTGTGATTGTAGATGTCAAAGGTTGTTTGTAAGTGAATTTTATGTTGTGAAAGGCATAATGGCATATAGACTGCAAGAGTGCATTGTAAATATATGATTATAAATGCTATCTCATGTCTATTGTTTGGACTGATTCACCATTTTATTTAACTTGGTGCTTGTTAGTACGAGAAGGGCCATAAATGTAGCCTATAAGATTATATGTTTTGAAGTTTGTTTGTGCTTTAGTAAATTTGATATAATTGGGTATAGTAACAAGAAGAGAATGTACTAGTTGAGGCAAAGGTATGGAATCTCTTATAAGGGTTTATATCGTGATATGATTAACTTTATACTTCATAGTTGGGAATCTTGATTTGTATGTCAACTTGTGTATATGACATGGTTATGCTTGCTACTTGTGCTAATTCCTAATAACTGGTATGTTAACTTCATGAAGATGTTTATGCTTCATATAATTCTAAATTATGGATTTGGCATGGAGATTAAGATGTAGTTCTTATGCTATTAATGCAATGCATGATTAATATTTTATTTTTTTATTTTTTGTGATTTGACTTATGTAACACAAGTTAACTTGAGGCCAGGTTTTGATCCAAGAGGGAAAGTATGTAATGCCCCTTCTTGCCTAATTATATTTGGCATGAAATAAGGAGGTTAACCCTAGACTTGTTGATATGTTCATGGGTCTTTATCTATATAGATAGGATTATGGCATGCAAAATGTTTTACAAGGATAAATTTATGTGTTATGAATTATTGAGAAGATAGTTGTGTTGTGTAATATGATCGTGACATGATTATTTACTATGAAGTATTAATGAATGATATCTTAGATGTTCATAGGATATAATTTTATCTCATGTTGATAAAATATTACTAATAATAAAATCAAGTATGGATTGTGGTAGGATGACACTGTCCTACAAGACCCCTATGTGGAGTTGATTGAATAAAGAAAAAGGCTACAAAAGTCAAACTAAATGATAGAATATAAACTTTAAGCATATATATTATAATATGATGTCACTAATCTTAGTGATATAGGGAACATGAAATGAGATCGAGACTGACAAAAAGAGCTATAAGTTGATGTTCAACAATAAAATACATGGAGGATAAATGGTGATACAAACATTAAAATTTGATTATGAATTTATAGTATAATTGATTAATTTGATACATTTGGATGCTTGCATGTGTAGGGTACAGGGATGAGTCTGGCCAACTTGCCAATAGATGGGTGTGGGCCTTAACTAGTGAGGTTTGTATAGAGGTGTGGAGTCTCTTTCTATGAAAAGTGTATGGAGTCCATGGGAATAAGGATATGGAGTCCTTTTTTCATGGTTTTTATTAGGGGGTGAACTATAAGGTTACAAAATCCTTACTCCCAAGTAGCAACACCTTCCAAATTTTCAGACTAATCCATGATAAACCAAAGAGACCCTAGGGATGAAATAACTAATAATTAAATTTATCCACATTTAGACATGGAAACTTTTAGGGCCGAAATTTAGCCATGGGATATTTTTTGATGTTTTTTTCCAAAAAATCATTCACCAATTTCCATTTTTTTCTAAAATGATCCGCCCAAATTCTATAGGACATTTTTTAACTCTAAAAATCACCAAAATTGTCCAAAAACTATGTAAAGTCCTTAGGAATTTGGATATTTGTACAAAAAATATCAAACCTTTTATTGTTACAAATTTAAGAATTAATAAGATTCTCCAAGGTTTATACACTTTAAGAAGTTTATGGATCCTTACAATCTTCCCTGCTTTTAGGGTGCTCTTCAATAAATTACTATTTGATTGAAAAAAGAGAATTAATAATATTGAGATAGTAATAATATATATTTATATCTAATTGACACCTCAGAGGGGTGATTATTCACCTAATTAGTAAATTAAAAATAAAATAAAATTTGTGGGAGTGACACCCAAGGGAGGGCGATGAATATTAGGTAATACATTTTAAAAAAATGTATTTAATTTTGCATGTGAGAGGTGAGGTGTATACCCTCACTATATAAATATGTGAGGTATCCATGGGTTTTAGGGAGTGACTTGGAGAGTAAGTAAATGCTGCCAAAATTTTTCTAAGGGGAAAAAGATGAACAAGAATGATTAAGGAAATCTGGTAAGACTAAGATGAATGGTTTCCGCTGGATGGAAAGATCATTATTGAATATCTTTTTAGTGGATGGAAATTCCAGTGGAAAGCAAGGACCATGTTGAGTATACTTGCACTAAAAACTGGTTATGTTCCCATGCAGTTCGAGGGTCTCAAGAAAATAAGTTTTCCCTTAGTATGGCTAGGAGGAAACGGTTGGAACCACATGATTTGGCATTGGAAAGGAAATTGGAGTGGATCATACTTTCATTAGTTGGATTTGGAAAAAATAAAGTATGTTTTATAATTTTTCTTGAAATTTTAGTATGACATGTAAAATTTTACTTACTGGTAAATTTATAATTCTGGTTATGAGTTTATGTTAATTAGGATTTATTGGTTAACTGGAAATGAATAATTATATGTGAATTACATCTCATTCTAGATTAAATATTTATGTTTCACCTAAATCAATGTTGGTACAAAATTGCATGTCTTATTAAGAGATTTAAGGAATGTCATCCCATTTCAAAAACAAATTCCTCCAATGAAGATATAGTTTTATTTGAGGAAAATTGGGAACATGAAAACAAAAAAAACTAAATGTCAACATGCTTATGAAATTATGAGGCTATTTATGTAGGAAATAGTTATTTCAAGCTATGGTAACTCTAGTTATGTGTTTATTGAGTAATCTTTAGTATTGTGTTTGATTCCAAGTGTTTTTTAGAGTTCCTCAAATGTGAGTATGATTTATTTTAGTTCTCTTATGCCACTTATTCAATTAATTAGGTTATTGGTGCATGCTCAACAATTATGGAAAGGAATTTACATGCTTGATTTGATTGTTAACATGAAATTTCATGACCTGGGTTATGTTTTTAAGAAAACACATCTATGGAAGTTTTTGTTATGAATTGGACCAACATCAAGGGGTATATGTACCATTCGACCATGGAACCCTCATTTTGAGTCAATAAATAAGGTTGGTACAACTCAATTTAATGATTTGGGAAAAAATTGTAAAGTGTTGAACACCTTATGGGGGTTTTGTGTATGGAACTTTTATTTATTTTTATCTAGTCTTCTCTAAAAATTACATAATACTATTTCACCCATAGGTGTTGTATATTGTTGTGTATTAATTGTTGGTATTGAAATGTTTGCATGCCAACTATTTGTATAAACACTTGCGTACACAGTGTTTGATAAAATTCCTCAACCATAAAAGTATCATTGTAAGTATGTCAAGTATCGATGTTGAATTTGTTTAGTAGCTGGTTTAGACATCAATGTGACACTACTTATATATGTTAGTATACTCCATATTATTTACTAAATTTATGACCATTGATTTGAATTAAATTGGAGTTGTTTATGAATTTGAATTTAGGTAAAATCGGGTTTAAGAGTTGTCGATAGAGTATGTGGGTTGAAATTTCAACTCATATTTCTTGCATGAAATCAATTTACGATTCTTATGAATGAATTTGAAACAAGCCTTATATATGTGTCACTTGTGGAAGGACATGTGTACATGTAAATTATCAAATCGACTTGCTTACTTGCATTGGGATGAAAGTTATTATTAAGAATGTATAGTGAATTGATTTCCTTTGTATAATATGAGTTTGATAAGAAGTATAAAGTAACCTTACATCTTCACAACTTTGGTAGGTTCCACTTCTATGTTACATTTACTTTACATAAGCTCTACGTTGAGGAAGGGACTTTCATTTATCGTTTATTGGCCATTTGTGGCTAAATGAGAGATGCTAGTATAACTTACTTGGGAATATCTTGATTATAAATATGAATGAAAACTATTGTGGATAAGTTTGTTTATATATATTACTAGAGCAAATTCTTATTATACACACACACACACACACTTTTCTTTTTTATGTTAGATTTGACCATCAAGCCTATGTTGGTGACTTAGTGCCAAGGGGACACCACAAGAGTGTAACACAATAATAATAATAATAATAATAAGAATTGGTGATTAATGATTAGTGAAAGGACATGTCATATCTTAAAGACATGACCTATTGAAATGACATGGTTTACTAGTGTGACTAGTCAATGCTATAAGCACACCATCACATGGTCATTGTAACATCATCTCGTCAATCTCATATTTTATATATTTATTATATTTACTTCCATATATGGATTATAAACTATTGTCCTACTTGAATTGGATATCCAGTTATTTAATTTACCATGCATATTCAAGGAACAAATCTTGTTTGTATCATTGGTATCAAAGCTTTGTTTTCTGATCTGGTATTTGGTAGCGCTCCTTTCATATCCTGTCTAATTTGGCCTTTGTCCACACATTAATCAGAATTTCTTTGAACTTTTGCTCTTTAACCATAATCAGGCCTTTGGCCATTTTCAAAATTTTATTGAAGACGAATCATTCTACTATAAAAATCAAAGAACATTTTTCAAGTTCAAAGAGTAAACAAAAAAAAAGAAATTGTCAAAGGGAGGGAAAGTCAGAGTTGTATGTATATATATTAGGGAAGAAGAAAAAGAAAAAAAGTTAGAACCACAACCGCTGCAAAGAGTAGATTCATCTGGGTCGAACTGCCACATGAATCTTGGATACAATATATTAAAGAAGGGTCATAATTTAGATTAATTTGCCATCATAAAATCAAAGACTCTATTGCTGTCAGACAGTGCAGTTTCATCACAAATCAATAATTAACATATAAAATTGTGACATTATTTTATGAGTTAGGGTGGCATTGTGGCCTAAGAAAAATTAACACCACTCAAATCATGGCATCATCTTGATACCAATTCTGAGATTAAAAACCCATGGGATATGTCTTGGGGAATCTAAACCTGATCAGTAATCACCCAAGGGGACACCGACTTGTATGGTGCAACCATATTGTTTTAATTGTGCCATTTATATAAGAAATTAGAAGACACAAACCAATTTTAAATCGATTCCCATATCTTGGAAAGAAATTGTCGAAGCCTTTAATTGCTGGTAGAGATGGCGACTAGAAATCCTTAACGTGGGATGGAACCCAACGACTACAAAACAGACACATGGGATGCACTTTCAATTTGTTGAATATGAAAAAATCGATATTACAGATAGCCTATGCACATGAAGGTGAAAAGTGCACCTAGAGAAAGCTAGAGGCGTGTTGAAGGGTAATTATGAGGGATTTCCACTGAAATATGGTGCAACATTTCCTAGCCGAGGTCCTCTGATAGAGAGTTCCTTACAACCATAAAATTCTATGTTGATTCCCAATTAAATCGTGACAAATCACTAGATACGTTTCATATAACTACAAACATGAATGTAGAAAGAAGTAAGGGAAAAAAGTAGCATTAGAGAAAATTTGGGGTCTGAAATGGGCCTTATAATAAAATGAGCCACCTCATAAGAACACCAATCTTTGAATTCAAGAACCAATAGAATTTCAAGAAAAGATTCAACCATAATGGTTGAGTTGGCATATTTGACATTTAAAAAACTACTTTTTTAATTCATATTTTCAGCATATCTCCCTATAGGTTTACTCAAATTTCAAGCTGGAGAATTAGTTGGATGAGGAATTAAATTCTACATCCAACGAGTGCTCCCGCTCGAAAATTGAGTAAACCGACAAGGATATATGCCAAAAATATGAAGAAAGTAGGTATTTTTTCTCTTTTCCAAAAAAAATTATAAATATTTTTTATTATTTTCCTCGGGAGGCCCATTTTAGACCTCAAATTTTCTCTAATGAGAAACCAAAATAAGAAGCATGTTAGAATATTTCTCTTTGTTGCACAAAAGTGTGCAATATATTACATTGGGGGGTGATGATTGGCCACAATTGTAATAGTATTAAAGCCCATCTCCTTGATCCTTTGACCTAATTTTCATCCCTATGAAGGTTCTCAGATGTTAAAACTGATGATCTAAGGACACTTAGCTAGCCTCTGTGTAGTTTACTTTGTTAGTAGACTTTAAGTACTAAAAGTAATGTTCCTTAAATCTTGTCATTCTTTTGATTGATTTTAGATGATGTTGGACTAATAGTTTTTTTTAGTATGTTCAAATGAGGAAGTGCAAATGATGGTTGAACGAGATCATGAAAGCATAAGGATAAGAAGGGATTATGTACCCTATAATTTCCAACACAACCGACCCATAAAAATAGCTAACTAAATTCATCTAAGAGCTTGAATCATTAGTAAACATCCCAACACATTCTCAAGAGCTAACTAATGGAAACATTTAAGCTTAAGTTTTGGAACCACCTAAGACAAACTCCCTAATCAATGGGAGAACTCAAAATTCGATTGTAGGATATGTTTTTGATAAATTAGAAACCAATAGAGAGATTGTTCTCCCTTGTCCACTCTTCTCTTATCTTCTCTAGCATTTAAGTTTTTCAGTTTTGTTATCACAAACATTTATGTTATTTATTTTCCATTTTTATGAATACAAGAGCTTATTGAAGTATTTGAGGAAATATATTATTTTAGGTTCCTTGCAAGACCTTGAGTAAGGGCCCACACAAGGTCTCTAAAGGAACCCTTTCATTTCCAACATTTTATGTTTATGTAATTCTTTAATTCAAATTACACTTCATGTAGTAGCTTGCATAATTCTTGTAGGAACACTACAAAATTTAGTTTTCCACAATAAAGTCATGTAAGCTCATTTCAATCTTGTGATGTTATATGGTGATCAACATATATCTCTTATCTATATGTCTTGGACTTATATCCATCATTAATTAGCTTTGTTTTCCTTATCAATTTAATTTGCAAAACAATGTTGATCTACTTCAACCCCTATTGACAACTTGGGAAGAGTAGTGATATCACTCGGTTATTAGATAAAGAGCTAAGGGAGAAAAGAGTTAGATTGGTCATATTGTTTACTTTATTCTTCCTAAATTTAGTTTTCAATTCATATATTACTTCTATAGTTACATATACTTTGTATAACATTTCATAAGTTTTTACATTCTCTCAGTTGACAAAGTAAAGGAAAGGCCTATGTGATACAACAATCATATTGTAACCATAAGCTTCCTCAATGGATAAGGGCATGAATGAGCCTCCTTAGTTAGTGACTTGGGAGATTAAGTTGAGTACTATTATTGGACCCTAAAAGTATATCAAAGAGATATAGCACCCGACGCTCTCTTATTCTTAGGACCTTGAAAACCCTGTTCTCTAAGACCAACCAACAAAATTATTACATCTTTTCTTCAAGAAGGAATTTGGTAAATATGTAAGTGCAACGATATTCATCGAGTAATACTGCTACCAGTGTAACAACAAAAAGGGTCTAGGTGGATACCTATCTCAAAAGAATCCTTGCATCATGCTGATTGTGTTGGTATACATATGTAACAACTCTTTTTGTGTGGACCAAACAATACAACAATTGATCATACATCTCAAAAGACTCCTCTTTATCCACTAGTCATTTTTTGGATAATCCAATGTTAATATTTTCCATATCATAAGTGATCCCATGGTTAACAGTCATAACCAACCAAACATTGAGGACTAGAACATGAACTTGCAAGGTCACTTATGATCTTAAATCCATGGTTATGACTTTAATGCGATTAGTTGGCCACATGAACATCAATATGGCTAACCATCAACACATGATGGATATAAAAAATAAACATGTGGGTATAGATCCTACAAAAGAGGATCCGACCATTAAAGTAGTGGTAAATGAAGAGCATGCCTCTTACACTGTCTTTCTAGAAACCTAGCCTTATCCCTTTCAAAATAACAGTTAATGGCATTGTTTCCCAAAAGTAGACATGCAAAAATTTGATGGTTCAAATCCCTCAGGTTAAGTTACCCAAACAAAACACTATTTTCTCTTCATGGCATTAAGGATGATCTCAAGGGTCTTATATTTAGACTCAAAAAATTGGAAATAGTGGAAATGGTACTAGAAATATTATCATCATTATGACCCTTGGAGCCAATTTTTGAAAATCCATCATGGTAGTTTTGAATGTGACACTCACTAAGGAAGGTTTAAAAAATTATGCCAAAGCGACATAATTATGTGTTATATTACAACATTTGAGCAATTAAAAATCAACATAGAGAACCTCTTTGATTTTTTTGGGGGGGAATACTTCATCAATGGACTCAAAGAAAAACTTGAGCACATGCAATGCTCCACAACATGGTTGGAAAGTTATGATATATCTATAGAACCTGAGATGGTGATAACTGGATAAAACAAAATACCTTCATTTCCTAGTCGCACTATGTCTCCCATGGTTCCTACTCCTGACATCTGATATTCCCCCACTAAAAATGAAAAAGATGTCTCCAGAAGTGATGATTGAACGTTAATGCTTCGAAATTTATTATAACCACGATGAACAAAATTTAAAAGGCCATAAATGCAAAAAACAAGAATTATTCCAAATAGATGTATCCCTACATGATCACCCAAAAGAAATACCAATTGAAGGCACTCAAGAATAATAAGTGGAGGATACTGCTCTTCCAATGGAAGATGACAATCATTTGCAAGTTCTTAAGGAGGAACCCCAAATTTTATCCACGCCTTATCAAGTTTCTAAACACCCCAAGCATTGAAGTTGATAGGCTACATTAAGCACCACAAAGTAATTGTATTAATCATTAGTGGCACCACTTACAATTTTATTCATATGTGAATGGAAAAATAAATCATCGTTATGTTTGGTTTATACCAAATTTCCAAATTATGTATGATGAAATTTGAGGGTCGATGTGAAAATGTGAAAATATAAATGGGTGAATATCATCTCAAAACACACATGCTCACTATTGAAATGGGTGGGTGTGATGTAGGTCTAGGTTAGAATGACTAAGGACTTTAGGGTTGGTCACCATTGATCTCAAGGAACTATATATAATATTTTGTATGGAATGAAACAAAAATAATCTCCAAGGGATTACTTTAGGTTCTTCATAGATCATATTTTGAAGTTACATGGCATTCCAACTTCCACTGTCTCTAATCAGGACCCTACCTTCACAAGCAACTTTTGGGAGATATTTACACTTCAGGGTACCTAGTTGAAACTTGGAATATCCTTATATCACCCACAAACATGTGGCTAAACAAAAGCAGTCAATAAGTTCTTAGAAAATTATTTGATATTCTTTGCTTTGAAGAAACCCCACTAATGGGAGCAATGGACTCCTCTTGTAGAATGGTGGTATAATTCCACTTATCATGGAGCTACCAAAATGACCCCATATGAAGCAATATATGGCCAAAATCCCTTTTGTGTGGTTTCCTATTTACCAGGCATTGCTAAGGTCTATGTTGTGAATAATTCACTTCGCACCAAAGAACCTATTACTTGAACACTTAAGAACAATTTGGTTAAACATTGTATNCAAGAACTCTAGCCACAAAAATTCACATTTTTGTATCAAAAGCAGAAAAAAAAAAAAAAAAAACAAAAAGTGGTGATACCAATATCACTATTTTCTTCATGGCTAAAATTACAAAATTTTGGCAACCTAAGGTGGTGTCGTTGCAATTGAAACCCTAAATCAACACCCACATTGAAAAGTGGACCTCCTAGAATCACCCTTGTTTTTATTCGAGGTTAAAATTGCATCTTGTTTGAAACCTTGGACCTAACAACTCATGGAGCTACAATCAAACCACTAATCAAAAGGTGATCCTACCATGACACCCATGGCTAAAATTACAACATTTTGGCAACCCGAGGTGGTGTCGTTGCAATTGAAACCCTAAATCAACACCCAAATTGAAAAGTGGACCTCCTAGAATCAGCCTCATTTTTATTCAAGGTTAAAATTGCATCTTGTTTGAAAGCTTGGCCCTAACAATTCATGGTGCTACAATCAAAACCATAAAATCAACCCCCTAATCAAAAGGTGATCTTACCATGACACCCCCATTTTTGTTTCCAACGTTAAATTATGACGTATTTACCATTGTAACCTTAACAGTGGACACCATTGCAACGAAAACACCAAAATCAACCCCATAATTGAAAAGAGGTTTTACCAACGACACCTCTTTTTTCTCGTGGGTTGCAATCATAGGGTTCGAAGCCATCAACTATTTTTTTAAAATCTCTTTAGAAATATAAGTAAAGTTTAAAAAAATAATTTAGTTTACAAAGTTATATATATAACAAAAAATGAAAACAAATAATACATTAAAAGAAATATAAAACCAAAAGAAAAAAAAACTCTTAAAAAAAGGAAAAACAACAAATAAAAAACTCAAAACTTTTTAAAAAACAAAATAAAAAAGAAGATTAACAAATTTAGAAAAAAATAAAAAATGTAAATAAAAATTCTAGAGAAAATTCAAAATAAAACAAAATAAAGATTATTACTATTATTATTATCTTTTAAATTTTAAAATTAAAAAAAAATGAAATTAAAGAAAAGCCTTCCCCCCTCAACCGCCCCCCTCCCCCTTCGCCCGAACGGTGGGTGTCCCTTTGGGCATTTGAGAGAGAGGTCCCATAAGAACTTGTGCAGATTCTCGTTTTATAGTATACTACGTTGTTATGGATCAAAATAAAATGAACCAACAGACGGATCAACATGACTTAGATCCTTCATTTTCATAAGGGGCTCATGTGTTTCTTCAACTCAACTTTATAAGAAGATATCACCAAAACATAACCTCTATTAGAAACTAGCCCCGAAGTTTGATGGACCTTATAGGATCATACAACACAATGGATAGGTGGCCTACAAGCTAGCTTTTCCAAATTACTCAAAAATTCACATGGTCTTTCATGTGTCTTTCCTAAAAACAATGATGGGTTCCAATTATGAAGTACAAAATAAGTTAATTGTGCAAATGTATAGTCAAGGAAGTTTTGATCCAATAGAAATATATGCAACTAGTGTTGGAAATCGTGTTGGCATTGATGTCAAGAATTGTTCATATCTGAGGATTATGCAAGATAGTGGAAGTTGGTGCAACCTTGGAAGGTGTCTTATATCATTGGTTAACAATATTTTATGCCCTAATCGGTAGTTTCAATGGTCAAACTCAACAGTCAACAATCAAACTCCATGGTTTTATCAACTCAGGTCGAAGCCTTTGAAAGGCCCTAACTCAGAACTAGTTAGAAGTGGTCACTTGTCTCAAGACCTCAAAATATGGAAGTTGTCAATCCCTAGTATGTTAAAAATGATGGATTTTTAAAGAATGATTCACACCTCATGTGTTGAATCCTAATTAAACCAACACATCAAGACCAAGCAGCTTTAATAGAAGTTTATGAAGCATGGGAGTAAGAGGGTGTCAAAATCCTGATATATAGGAATATACTCATCCATGATGTATAGTAACATACCGCGGTAGATATAGTGACCATACAGTAATACAGTGATACTGTGGTAAATGTTCAGTGAGTAATGTAGATCCATTTATGATGCAGTGTGGAACCATAAAAACCCTATGGTTATAAGGATCTAAAACCCTTGACATATGGAGGCTTAAAGAGTATAGTAAAACGAACACTAATCAACCAAATCATTTAAGAAGAAAGATGGTCTCTCAAATATAAAATAGGGGATTCAAAGTAAACTCAGGTCGGCCCCATAAAAAGAATCCCAATTTTTATTTAAAAATTTATATAAAAAAGGATGCAATATAGCTTAGGTCGGCTCCATAATTTCTTTAAAGAATACTTGTATAAATATACAAGTAAAGAACACATTCATGCATGCATTATGATGTGAAGTTAGAAGAGTGGACTGAGGTGCAACGAGCCTATGTATGTACAGTGAAGTTAGAAAAGTGAACTGAGGCATAGCGGGCCTGAGTATGGACAATGAAGTTAGAAAGGTGAACTGATGTGCAATGATTTTGTGGTGAGAACAACAAAGTTTTTGGTTAATGATTAGAATCAAGCATTAGCAGAAAATAGAGTTTTTCTTTGGGCTAGTATCATCTCAATAGGTTGAGAAGGAATACGGTGAAATAAACAATATTTTTGGAGGAATGGTGGAGCAAGGTAAGAACATATTTAACCTTAGATTTTAACGTAAACACTATAGTTGGAGCTGTAATTTATTTTGAGGTTGAAGCCTTACAAACACCATTTGCAACCGATGCATGTAAACTATGTAGAAGCACATAATTTTGAATTGTCATATATAAATATATACAGACTTGAAGAATTCATAATCAATGTCATTTTTATATGAGTTGTTGTACATTTGGTTTCTTGAGATTGAGTTTGTGTTAGATCAGTTTTTAAATTGAAAATAGACACAAGCCTACAACACTAATTCACTGCTCCCTATCAGTGTCTTGAGTGTGTTTTTCAATTGGTATCCGAGCAGACCCTTCTTCAAGGTTTAAACACTTGAAGGGGATATTAGAACATACTCTGAAATGGGTGGACCCAAGTTCAGGGATGTCCCCAAATTCGATGGAAATAACTATGTGTATTGGAGCAAGCGAATGGATGCCTATCTAATGTCCACGGGGTTTGACATTTGGATTAGTGTGACTGATGGATACAAACCACCCAAAACTCGACCTACCACTTATGATGAAATTGAGGAATGTCAAAATAATGCCACAACTATGAATGCCATACTTACAGGACTCGGTGAAATTGAATTCTTCAAAGTTATGAACTACTCAACAACAAAAGAGATGTAGGAAAAGTTGGACACCATTTATCAAGGGGATTCTAAAGTTCAACAAGCCAAATTGCAAACATATAGGACTCAGTTTGAAAGTCTAAATATAGCACTAGTAGAAGATATTGCAACATATCTTCAAAGAGTTGAAGATATTGTTAATATGTCTATGAAAGGTTTGGGTGAAAAATAACCCGGTTTACTGTAGTACATAAAGTTTTAAGGACTCTCCCATTAAGGTTCAATCCAAAAGTCTCAGCCATAGAAGACAAAGAGAAGCTAGATGATATGAAACTTGAAGAAATACATGGAATCCTAGTTACTTACGAAATGAGAATACAATATCCAAGTCAAAAGGAGGCTGCATTCAAGGTGACTAAGGAAAATCACAACAATGAATGTTTCTCGGCAAATAATAGTGCCTCAGATGAAGAAATAACTAATTTTGTTAATAGACTTCCAAGAGGAACTGGAAGATACAAGGGTAAACTTCCACTAAAGTGTTTCAATTGTGGAAAAATTGGACATTTTGCAGCCAAATGTCCTATAAATAACATGTAAAAGCAAATAAATCCTAGGAGTAATTTTGGAGACGGAAGATTTGTGAACAAGCAAACACTATTTACCAAGGTAGAAGAGGAAGGAGTTTCGGATGAAGAAGAAGAAGAAGAAATTATCTTTGAAGGAAGAAATGAAATTATGTTTCTAGTAAGGGAAGATGATGAGGATCTCTCAAAACAGGATGAGGGTGCCATGGATCTTGAGGCAGAACTTCTTGTAGCCTTGGAAGGAATTGAGAATAAAAAAAATTTAAATGAGAGGCAAGAAAAAAACCACCAGACTGTAAAGAATCAAATGCAAAGAGACTAAGTATGGTATTGCAAGGAAAAGAAGAGGAAATCAACTCACTCAAGGAGAAACTCGGGAAACCAAACTTACTAAGTCAAAAATTCCAAAAGAGCTCGCTTGGTTTAAACAACATTGTTAAGCCTTTAATGATGACACATTACACCATATCGTGTGGCGAATTACTCCCTATATTGTGGTGCATTACATATTATTTATGTAGGATTTTGTATATTAGTTCTTATTGCACACCTTTATCTCCTATATATAGGAAGGATATATTCTCATTTTAGTCATTATAGTATATTATCTTGTCTTGTGTACTCAGTACATTGTGCAAGGAGGTTCCTCCCTTGAAGAGGATTCATATTTATCTCTTTTATTCATTTATTAGGTGTGGATTATTCTCTTATTATCTATTTCTGCTCTTTTTATGCTATATCTGGGACTTTGTTGCATAACATTTGGTATCAGAGCTCTTTCCTCGGGATTGGCTTCTGCAAAATGACTCATATTGGAACTTTCGACACAACTTTTTTTCTCAATGTATTCAAAGATTGAGGTTGAAAACCCACTTCCAAAACAGGACGAAATATCTCCAATCCAAAATTCATATCCTAATCTATTACAGTTTAAGAGATAATTGTGGAGGAATCCAGGGTTTTTGATTAGTCCTACAACTATCCCAAAACATGTGTTCTTGGGAAAAAGGTCATATATGAGGAATCCAAGATCCAAATGGAGTGAGACCAGTTAAATATTAAAGAAGATGAAATCGGATATCTGTGGAATAATTTTCAGATAGATAAAAAAAATTGTGGTTACGTGGCATACAATACAAGTTCACTATTCTGGATAGGCCAAAAATAAGAAGCTTTGTATATTTGAAATAATTTTTTTTGGCTAATCCAAATTAGGTAAAACCTATGAAATTGTAAAGAGGACAGATCAAGGTACTACAGGCTGAAGTTTCAGACTCAAAGGAGTCTTAATTCAAATTTTACCTCAGTTACAAGTCATCCCTAAAACAACCTTCCGATCAGGGTTTGAAAAAGGTATGCATTTTTAATTTGAATAGCTTTCAGTAGAAGGATATATTTGTGGTAAACCCTAGGGTGTGATATTGTTAAAAATTCCACCAAAAGGAAGTGGAAATAATCACACTCCACTCAAACCCCCAGAGGATTCATCCCCAACATACGAGGAAATGAAAGACATTTCTTTTAGAGTGTCCAAGTTGGAAGATATGATTAAAGGAAATGTGAAAATTGATGACTTTGCTAAATTGGAAAATAATATGGCTAGTAAAAAGGATCTCTGTTGATTGCATGGGCAGACCCGGGTTTACTATAATTAATCAACAACACCCCAAACTCACTGGCCCTTTCGGAAACAGACCGCAAAGCGATCTGAAGTCTCACCCGAAGTGAATCTAATGGGTTGGCCAAGACTCAAGTCTCTTGGACCAGGTTCTGGACGTCCTACTTCTTTCCCCTTTTCTCCTGTGCGCCACTAGGTCAACTAGCGCTGCGCATCGCACGTCCCCTTCTACTCGCAGCACTTTCACCGGAGCGATGCTCAACCCCGCACCGGCTGCTCGGATTCCTCTCACGTCGCACAACTTCCACTTACTCGCAGCTTTCCAATCCTTACTATGTTTCTGCGCACCGCAGAACACCCATCCTCTCCTCAACGCTAAGCCCTCAGCTCGTAGTATCTCGCATCGCAGCTCCTCTGCCAATGCGATATCGCTTCTCTGCGATACCTTACCACTGTGACTTTACGCTCTTAACGTTGATTGCGCCGATGTGCGACACTCTACTTCTCAGAAGTCTCTTATGAATAACTGGTAATTAGTGACCGACGTGAGATAGTCCTTAAACAACCTACTGCAATACTTCGACTTATCCTTAGCCTTTTGCAATATTATGAACGAAACAATACATACATTCGTCTACTGCTACTATCATTACATGCATAATAACTAGTAACAATAAGCAAATACAATCACATCCATTCAACACATAACACGCAGATTTAACGTGGTTCACCCCCGGGCTGGGAGCTACGTCCACCAAACTGTGCTTCTATTATATATCTTGAGGGAAGTTAGCACAGTTTGTTGCACTACCCTTGCAGCGCAAAGTTTCTCCTAGATCTCTGATCTTCTCTCTATATCCCTTCCCTCTCTGTTCTCTCTGCAAATGATTACATACAGACTCAAATGACTCACAGACGACTATGTGTCTGGATCGTTACAACGCAGTCTTTCTGACTGATTTCTGAATCTACAAGGCTATCAACTGATCGACTATCTACTGATTGATTAGCTACCCAACCAACCCTTTACAATACAAAAATGCAAGCTTTTATAGGCAGCCCGAAGGTCGTGCCA
>LPNX011072995.1:31099-81249 GCA_001517045.1 Pseudotsuga menziesii | reverse complement strand
TATGATTAAGTAAGATTTGGGGAGAAAGAGTGGGCGCTAGTTTAATTTAGGGGGAATATTATGGAAAGAGAGGGAGAGATGATGGGAGGAATTAGTCATAGTGTAGGGACATAAGGATCTGTGTGTGAGAGAGAAAGAGAGATAGAGGGGAGGGGGATCTTAGTGGTATGTGGTGACCTATGGGTGTGTGTTTGTTTTTGTTTGTGTGTGTGTGTGTGTGAGAGAGAGAGAGAGAGACAGAGACTGAGACTAAGAAGGGGGGTGTTAGTTGTATGTGGAGACATAGAGAAGAGAGAGAGAGAGAGAGAGAGAGAGAGAGAGAGAGAGAGAGAGTGAATGGGGTGGTGGTGTGTGAGGGAGAAAGAGGAGGGGGGCATTAGTAAGAGTTAAGGGGAAGATGAGGGTTGGGGGGGACATAAAATAATAAAAATATTGTTTTAATTGGAAAAGTAATCAAATGTGTTATTTTATTCCATAATGCGCACACATTACAGTCTTACAAAACATGTGTGTGTTTTGTATTAATATAACACACACACACACTTATATTTGGAGGGAACACAAATTTGAATTTAAACAAAATGCGAATGCTATTAGTGCCACTATGGATGAGCCTCCATCCATGATGGCATGGAATTCTTCTGCTAATGTGTCTCCTTCAGACTGTGCTTCAGATTCATCATGTCTATGCCTTGGAGTATGATAAACCATGGATAATTGAGCATTGCATCCAAATTTTCAATATGCTCATGTTTAGCCGTTGGTTACAGTATGCTGCATACCTCCATTTTATATTAAACTTTAGAAACATATATGTTTTTTTTTGCATATTCCAAATATGTAAATTTTAACAAGAATATATATATATATTATTTCTTATTTGTTGTGTGTCATCAATCCTCAACTCAAAAAACACATTGTTAGTCTTTCATCCATAAGTCTATCATTTATTAACCATTTTGAAAAAACATTGTATGGTGCACTAAAGAACACCGACCTCAAGATGCTATAAAAATATCGTTTCCGAATAATTGAATTAAGACATTCAAACACTACACCCACAATTGACATACTATTTTTAGGGTTTGATCTCTTAAATAATTAAAAAATATTATTCTTATTTTTGGAAAAATAGTCGTGCACTAGTGCTATTTGTTCTCTATATGTCTTCCAATTTTCGTACGTTGATTCCATCATTTAGGAACTCAAAGGATGCACCCACAAAAACATGTACCTTATAATTTGTCCCCAAAATAAAATTTCCCATTAAAAAAGATCTAACTTTAGATAGTTAAGAATATTTTCAATAGAAAAAAATTATATATTTGAAAACATCATTTAATTTCTTACATTTCATTTTTTTACTCATCGCAAGATTCATTATGTAAGTCTCTCAAAATATCCATTTAAGTTGATGGATGCTTGTTTTTTCAGTTTTCTATTGCATCTAACATGTCAAACGAGACCCCTATTAACTTACACACACCCACACATGTATGATGTGTAGTTAAAAGTTCACTTTTAAGGTGATTTTATTTAGTTACTATTAGCACTATAGTTGAAACTTGTAGATTGTTTGATTGAAGGGTTTGAAAATGTTCATATGTGAAAAATTGTGTGGAAGCGCTCTTTAGGGTAATGGGTGAGCATGATATTTCATTACAGGTTGTTGGATGAAGAAAGGGGATTTGATCTACGGTGGTAGATAATTATGTTATTTAAACATGAGGGAGAAATGAGATATTCTCATCAGTGGAATGGAGGTAGAAGGTGTTAAAGAACGATGACTCAAATTAAAAGGTTGTAGATCAACGGTGGTGAAGCATTCTAGAGATCGAAGATGCAAGGCTAAAAGAAGTTTTGAAATTTGCGGAATGGGTTAACAGGTAGAAATATTGGATGGAAAGGATGAGAGCGGAGATAGATCTACGGTCGGAAAAATTTTCATAGATTGAACTAGTGCGGAGAAAGACCAAATTGAAATCCACAGAAAGTGGTAGGGGCCACATTGATCAACGGTTCCGATAGCGCTCAAACTTTGATCGATGGATAAGGTGCATTTTGCCAATGAAGGTTGCTCGATTAATCAGGTCTGAAATGATTTTCAGGATGTTAAAATTTTCCACAGTTGGATGGTCTTGATGAAGGCACGCTATAAATCAATGGCTGATATTGATTCCCCTTAATCAAGCTGTGCAAGGTGATAATGTTAGAGTATTGGCATTAAGATCTTGCACATCGATGGCTTAGATTTTAAAGAAGAAACAATCTACTGTTGGAATATATTATATTCCTTGGAAGGTAATAATGTCTTTGTATTATGTCAGAAGTTGTCTACAATCTTATGTAAAAGAGTAATATATTTAACCCATAGTTATATGATGTTGTATTTACTTGTGTAGAGTATTTGTCCATGGTATTGTATTAAGAGATGTTATTTTGGAGAATTATATTATCCCACATGCAATATGTGAGAGTAATTCCTCCTCATCTCTTAGTATATAATAGGGTCAAGTGAGTCTCTACATAATCATGTATTCTTGATGTAGTAGTAGTACTATTGTGACACTATTGCACATCATCTATATTATTTGGGGTATTTGTGCTTTGCTCTCTTGTAAGAATGGAGAGGACATTCTAGAGATAATAGAAGACTACCTTCTCTTGGATATAACCCATTAGGGTGAACTGGGTATGTCAGTGTTCTCCTGTCCTTTTCTTTTCCTGTTCTTATCTTTTATGATATGTTGTTGGTTTCTTAGATAGGTTAACAAGTTTAGCTTTACTCTACTATTCTAACATGGTATCAGAGCAGTTTGCTATGATCTAGTACCTTCTATGGATTTCAATCAATAATTATTATCATTTGTGCATTGTCATTTTGTTGTATATTTTCTTTCTATCTGGTAGCCATTAGGATTCTCTTCAGATCTGGGCATATTTCTGTTTTTTTACTCGAACCCTAACTTGTTATGTAATATTTTTGCAGAATTTTTTCAAGGGTTTCTTGATGTTTTTTCTATAGATCTACATGATTTTGGGGCTCTCCTTAAGGAGATCTTTCTTTTGATTATAAAAATGACAATTATAAAAAAGGGCCGTAACTTGGTTAGTTATTATCAGAATTTTTATTATAGCCTATTTTTGGAATTGGAAATGCCCTTCTGGATCCACCCACGTTACCATAACAGAAAACTGGGTATTTCTGGGCTTCCTTTCGGTAATAAAAATGACAATTATACAAAAGGGCCATAACTTGGTCAGTTTTTACTCGTTTTTTTAATATAGCTTATTTTTGGAATTAGAACAGTCTTTTTTGATCCATCAACATGATCAGAACAAAAAATTGGGCATTTGTAGGCTTCCTTTCGATAATAAAAATGATAGTTATAAAAAAGGGTCATAACTTGGTCATTTCTTACCTATTTTTGGAATTGGAACAGCCATTATGGATCCACCTTCGCGACCAGAACAGAAGACTAGTCTTTTTTGGGCACAATTTTTCGAAGGATTTTAAGTAAAAGTTTCTCCTTCCTTTACTGTTTTTCTAACTATGTTTATTGCAGATTCAGATCAGTACGATAAAGTGTTTAAGTTTTTCCAGTTATTCATTTTTTGCATTTAGGTTTTGCTTCTAATCATGTTTATTAAGATATTATTTATTTTGCTTGCTATATATTTTTCTCACATTTCTATATGGAAATATTGGAATCTTTTAAGGACATGGATCTCTAGTATTTTGTCATGATTATAGCTATAAACCATGTAATGCTTAATATTTTTTAAATATACTTAATAATTAATTTCTTCTTTTCTTTGTTTTGTTTATAAAAACAATTTTATAAGAACAATCTCATATGTGTTATCTAGTGATCATTGTTTCCTTTATTTATATGTTATTGCTGGCTTTTGTCTAAAACTAATTTAATCTTTTATAAGTAATATCTTTGTGATCATTTTATGCTCTTGCTAATTAAATTCTTAAGTAATTTTTTTTTTAATCTATGTGATATCATATTTTTTGGCTTGTCATAAGTTATTTAATTGGGATATAGTTTATTTTTCATGTATTGCAGAGATTGTATCTAGTTCCTGTGCAATTTGTCTCTAACATTCCAATATGGAAGCATTGACATTTCCAAAGAAATTCGTCTCTTGGATATTTACATAGTGTTAACAAGAAATGAACCCATGATTAAGACCATTAGTGACTTGTCATTTCATAATTTTTTAGAAGTGATATCATGAATTGATCATAATTTGCTGTATGTTGATCATATTAAACATTTTGATTTATCTATATCTCATGTCATGTTTATTTTGATCATATTTTACTCAATATTTATATTGCTTTGAGCAATCTTTAAATCTTGAAGTATTTAGCATGAGCACCTTGTTCTTGTTGCAATAAGATTTATATTCTTATGATTGCAAAGGTTATCTTGTTCCTACTTGTCTCTAACATTCTTATATGGAAGCATTGAAATTTATCTGGCATTCATCTCTTGCATATTAACTTCATATTAATAAGAAATGCACCTATGCTTCAGATTAGTTGCTTGATGACTAAATTTTCATATATTTAAGTGAAATATTTGGCTCACTATTTATATGTTGTGGCTAACACTTAATGTGTAAAAGTAACTTCATTTTCCTTAATGAGAAATTTAATCTTTTATTTGATCATATTATGTTGCCATTCATTTATATGATGTTTGCTGACCTTTGGTATATAAGGATTTTCATTTCTGTGTGAGCAATTTTGTTTTATGATATTTATATGCTTTAATGTTCAAAGTTCTTGTGAAGATAAGTTCTCTGTTTAGGCTTTCACCTTATTCGAGAAGTAATGAAGCACCATGTTCTACTATTAAAATCATGTTGTTCATCTGTATCATATCATTTTTTATGTATAGAACATTGGCGTCTTGTTTCTTTGATCTTTGAGGTCTTCTATAGATATTTATATTGAACCTTGATTGGAAGAATGTCTGCTATCCACATGTGTATTGGCCATTTGGGTCTTTTTTGTACACTATTGTGGTGTTCTTAGCCACATGTTTTGTAGTATCGACCATTAGAAGGTATCTCTACATTGGTGTGGATGTTATGTCAGAGTTCTTCAGCTATCATGTATGGTTGTGATGATTCTTATGGTGATTTGGGCATCTTGTGATTGGATTATGTCAGATGTTCTCATCATTTTATTGTTGGGTCTTTTATCATACAACCTGGTTCATGTGCATTTTCATGATTCAGTGAGAAGCGATTGTTCATCATCAAATTCCATCAGCTCAAGTGTTCTTCTTTTTGAACTTTGGTTCTTCTGGAAGTTGTCATCAAGGGGGAGTAGTAATAAATCCTTCCTTCCTTAGTGTTAGTGTGGACCCTTCTCCTAGCCATTATTAAGGGGGAGTGTTGGAATATATTATACTCCTTGGAAGGTAATAATGTCTTTGTATTATGTTTAAACTTGTCTACAATCTTATGTAAAAGAGTAATACATTTAACCAATAGTTGTTGTATTTACTTGTGTAGAGTATTTGTCCATGGTATTGTATTAAGAGATATTATTTTGGAGAATTATATTATCCCACATGAAATATGTGAGAGTAATTCCTCCTCATCTCTTAGTATATAATAGGGTTAAGTGAGTCTCTACATAATCATGTAATCTTGATGTAGTAGTGGTACTATTGTGACACTGTTGTACATCATCTATATTCTTTGGGGTATTTGTGCTTTGCTCTCTTCTAAGTTTGGAGAAGAAATTATAGAGATAATAGAAGATTACCTTCCCATGGATGTAACCCATTAGGGTGAACCACGTATATCAGTGTTCTCTTGTCCTTTTCTTTTCCTGTTCTTATATTTTATGATATGTTGTTGGTTGCTTATATAGGTTAAATAGTTTAGCTTGAATCTACTATTCTAACATCTACGGTGTAGATTACGGGATGTGCACAATGCATATGAAACATACAAAATTATAAAAATCATGTATGTGGAGTTCAATGGTTTGTTTTTTATCAGCATTGGAGTTGAGAACAGCCTTGACTGTGTGCAAAGTGCCAATGTGGATGAGTCAGAACACTGTGCTAACTAACAAGGTAGGCAGCCTGAAACCTTCCAAGTACTTCTAAACATGGATAAAATGGATGAGATAGAAGTGGTAAAAGTTCCAGATAGTGAAGAAGTAGGGGTTTCCTGTCATAAGGGCGAGGAAAGATTCAAAGACAAAAATGTTGAATTTTATGATACCATTTTATAAAATGAAACAATTAAAACAACTAAAAATAAATTGAAAATTATTAAAGACTAGGGCAGTGACACCCATGGTGTTTTCAGGTCTTTCTTTTATTTTTTCTCTGTTGACCAGACCTCCAATTGTCTTGAATTTTTCAAGTGGTGTGCACATAATTATTCTGCAGCTCAAGAAGTCGTCATGAATAAACCTAAGTCTAGGATCCTTTGCCCTATTCATGCCTCTATTATCCGCAAGACCCTATCTATCCCACATAATTTGGTTCAGTTATCCCAGGAATACAAAGTAGAAAACATCGTTCAATTCTTCCAAAATTCTGTAGCAGAGAATAAGGAAACCTTTTGGAAGTCATGTTTAAAGCTTGATAGTGATGTTGTAGGTTTATCTTATCCCGTTGAACTATTTTTATTTAATGAAAAAACCCATTTATGTCTAACTTTAGCCATCCCATTTTTGGGATTAGACACTAATGGCTATGTTATAGAGTCACTGTTGAGTCTGATGTTTGTCCTAAGTAATTTCCCATTTGATTCTTAACTTATAGGTCATTCTTTCCAGTCTTGTTACCTTAAGTTTGATGAGTTCCTAGCCGAGAACATTCGTTCTCAGTTAGTCATCTTCCAGGATACGAGAGTTTTTAGATTCCATTCCTTCTTGCTGAAGATGTTCTTATCACATATTGTAGATAGCCTCTGGTTTCCTGAATTAGTACTCGCTGATGAAATAACCCAGAACTATTGTAATTTCATGAGTGGTTTGATGGCAGAGATATACAACATTTTATTTCAAGACAGATTTCCCAGGGTACATCCAGAAATGAAGGAAATATTACAACTTTCCCCTAGTAAAATGATAGGATATTGGTTCCTTTCAGAGTCCGAAACAATTATAAGGTTGTATGGATTTGTGTACCATCCATATATTCTTCCATCCATTATGAAAACTATAATCTTTTCTTTGTAATTTTTTAGAAAAAAGCTTACAGTTGAGGAAGAACATATCTTAAACTTTAGGAAGAGTCTAGATATTAAATTTCTTTGGGAGGAAGGACCATATGTTGTCAAAAGTATAGCTACTCTGCCAATAAATAATAATCTACTTAAAAGCATGTTGTTTTCTTTGGGAGATGCTATCAATTATGATCCCCACCAGGTAATATCTAGAAGAAGACATTGCAAAGGAATTTCAGCTAAGGATATTTTTTATGATAAAATGTTATTTTAATTTCATTAGTTAAGAAGTTTTGTTATCTTAGAACTGCTTTGTAATAGACAATCACTTTGAAAAATGTAATAAATAGTTGAAACTATTGGACAGTTAGCTTTAATGTTCAGCTCAAAGAGCAATTGTATAAGTATTCATACATTTAATTAAGCGAGGGTTGGAACCCATTAGATTTTGGAGAACTTATGTATTCAAATATTTCTTTCATATTTACAGAGCCGAAAGTTGACGTTTTTTCAGAGATTCATGTGTTATTGCATGTTGCACTCTGTATTTCCCTTCTCATGTGAATGTATTTCCAGTTTATCTTTCGATTATGTTTTCCTCCATGTCTGAAATGAGAGTATAACAATTTAGAATTCATATTTACTATTCTCTAGCTGTTCTTTTTAGATGTCCACAAAAAATTTATTCTAAAGTTGATACATAATTCATTTTTACATTGCTCTGTGTTAATGGTTTGTTCATGTTCTTCTTTTTTCACCAGACAATCCAATTTTGACTGTGACTTAGTAGCTACCTTGCCTTTGTTTAAAAATTCCATGCAAAGGGTTTTGTTTATCTATATTCATATTTTGACTACATAACCCAATGGTCATGTATTTAGTTTCAACCATTCTTGTCAATTACAAACTATTTTGCTTATACCTATCTGGCCCTGTTAATATTTTGTGAGAGATCCCTCTTGGAAGAGAAAAAATCTAGTTTTCTCTTTAAAAGCAGTTTTCGTTGTTACATGAGAATAGCCTTTACAACCTTTGGTAATTTTCCAATGATAACAAATTGGTGTCATTGCTGGGGAACAAAAGTGCATATTAGCCCTTGGAAGAGCAATAAGGATTTCAAAGTTTCAATAAATAAATTTCTATGGGAAAGAAGAAGTTTCCACATTCAAAATAAGGTTGTACATTTTCCTTGGCAACTTCACATTCATTTTAAACAGTATTTCAAAGGACATCTTGGCTTTCAGGAGAGCAAATACGAGAGGTAATCCTAGCACTGAAACTTTGCAAAGTGTGGAAGATCCAGAGAAATTGATTAGAAATAAAAATAAAGAAAAAATAAATAGTTCTAAGTTTGGTGCATCATATTCTCAATATTTTTACATTATACAAGAATCTACATGGGAAACTAGTGTGGAGAGATTACTCTTAAAATCAAAATCTAAATCTGACCTAAATAAAGTTGAGATTAACCTTAGTAGGATAGAATCATATATTCTTGATTCTTTGTGGTAGAACCTTCAAACTCCAGTAAAAATAGAAAAAACTATTTCTATTGTCCAATGATTTCATCCTCATACTTCCCAAACTATTCAGAATCCTCCATTTTTTCAAACTTTAGCACTTGCTCCAAATCCACCTAAACCAATGGTTATGTCTAGGTTTTCTCCATTGGATTTACCTGCGGTGTTACATGACCTTCCTTTAAATTATGGAGAAGGGAATGTTACTTCAAAATATCATGTTGGAAAATTTTATGACTTTATATATTTGGAAGAGGTTGATTATGAGGATGTCAAGATGAGGCTGCTTGCACAGAGCTTGTCTAAGGAAGCTAAGAAGTGGTATAACGATTGACCTGGTGGGTCTATTCGAGACTTTGTAGCTTTTTAGAATGCATTCTTGGATAGATGGGATGATAAGAAGATTCCATTACAAGTTTTTTCCTAGTACAATAATCTTAAAAAAGGAGGTTTTGATTTATTCCATGAGTTTTTTAGTAGGTTCATGAGAGTCTATAATTCAATACTTGTTGATATTAAGCCTTCAACTGGTGCTTCTAAAATTCGTGTTACAAAATCCTTTGATAATGAATTTGCATTGTTGTTGAGAGAAAGAAAATTAGTCAATCTTCCTATTATGTTTACAAATGCCTTGTAAGTAGAAGCCAATATGATGGCCTATGGAAAGATAAAACCAAGAGTAGAGGTTGATAAGAGGAAAGGTAGAGAAGAAATTCCCTCCACCTCTGCTAATTCTTCGTCCAATGATATCAAATTTGAAATGATACTAAAAACAATGGAAAAGTTAATGGATAGACTCACTATGGATACTAGGCCAGTGAATCAAGAACATAATGAACAACAAATTAGAAACCCTAACTTTAGAAGGCCTATTCCTCCTCCACTTCCATATAATAGGAAAAAAACATGAGGAATCCAAGAAACTGAGAATATAAGAAAATAAGACCACCTTTCCCTAAAAATAAGTTGTTGATGATGATGGTGCAGAGTCTATATTCATCATTTTGGTGATTTAGATTATGAAATCTACCTAAATAAGGACGAACACAGTATGTTTTCACAGGAGGATGATAATAAAGATTTTGAAGAGGAGTTGGAATAGTATCAGAAGCGGTATATGCATGCTCTAGATGATGTAAAAAAGATCAAACTGAGAAGTAGAGATGTTATTATGAATAAACGAAGGATAAATCCAAATTAGACTTCCATTAGTAAGATAAATACAGAAAAAAGAAATGAAAAGGAAAAGGAACTTGTTGTACATAAAGAGATTGAAAATAGAACTAAAACAATAAAATAGTTAAAACAAATAGCACCTGTGGTCGTAAATAAAATTTCTTCCATTTTTAATGTACAAAGTGAACTTGATAAGTTGAATAAATTTCAATTTCTTTTAATGAACTTATAAAAAATCAGGAGTATAGGGACATAATAACAAAAATGATCAGAAGTCAGGGAGAGGCTCAGCCAAATATTTTGGAAGTGATAGATGAAAATCGTACCATTGTTTTGGGGTCTAAGATTGATAATATGGATGATGAGGAAGTACCAACTTTTTATATGATCTTAAATGTTCATGGTATGGTGTTGCATAATGTTATGTTAGATTCAGGTGCTTCACATAATTTGATTCCCAAAGGAGTGATAGAACATTTGGGGTTAGAGATTACAAGGCCTTGCAAATATTTCTGTCCTTTTGATTCCAAAAGGGTGAAATATATGGGTTTGATAAAATACATGATAGTATCCTTGGCTAAATTACCATCTAAAACTGTGTTCATGGATGTTGTTGTGGCTGATATCCCTCCCAAATTTGGTGTTTTGTTGTCAATATCTTGCAATTCAAAGTTAAAAAGAAGTTTGAAAATGGATATGTCTTATGCTACAATTCATGTTGTTAATGAAAACAAGAGACTATACAGTGAAAAAAGATGACCATATGTTGTTAGCAGTCAAAATCATCTAGGAGTTCGTCATATTTATGCTATTGATACAGATTTAGGGTCATCTATTTTATTCAATGATGTTTCTCATTGTAACTAAAAAGTTGTTGTGCCAAGTAAATATAAAAAAGATAAAAAGGGGATCAATCAACATGAAGCATTGGAAAGAAAGAAAAAGGAAGAAGGGTTATGGACTGTGTATTTTGATGGGTCAGTGGCTAAAGTGGGTGCTAGAGTAGGTGTATATATAATTTCCCCTATCAGATATTTTAAATATTTTTCTTACAAGTTTACCTTTGAATGTACTAATAATGTAGCAGAATATGAAGCTTTGTTGATGGGTTTGCATGCACTAAAGGATTTGGGAGCTAAAAGAGTCCAAGTTTTTGGAGATTTGGAATTTGTGATAAATCAAGTAAATGATAGTTATCATACTAAGAATCCCATAATGAGAGATTATAGGAATGAAGTGGGATATATTTGGGAATTATTTCACAGAACATAGTGTCAAAGTGGTTCCTAGATATGATAATATAGTGGCATATTGCTTCGCAATTGCTAACAAGAAATTTAAGACTCCTACTACAGGTAAAAGAAAATATAATGTTGATATTGTAAACAGGTCTTCCATACCAGACAATATCAAGTACTAGAAGGTTTTTGAAGATGGTATACAAGTTAAATATTTCTTAAATTGTCTGGTGAATTTGTAAATACCCAAATAGAAAAAGAAAGTGTTGATTCTAAAATTTTTCAAGATGTTGATGAAGATGATGAAGGAATTTCTGAAATAGAGAAGTTGAAAGGCTCACTAGGAGGAAAGGATATAGTCCAATTAAAGAGCAATTATATTCTTATAGGTTTAATTCCCTTAGAGAATATTTTTGACCAAAATGATGTTGTCAGAGATCCTAAAGTCAAACCTGCGGAAAACGCTATCGAAGATAAAAATATTGGTACTAAAGAGAATCCAAGAATTATAAAGTTGTCCAAGAAATTTTATGATAAAGAAAAGATGAGTATGTGAACTTGATGAAAAAGTATACTAATGGATTTGCATGCAGTTATGATGACCTCAAAGAGTATGACACCTCCATTATACAACATACTATTCCAATTAAGCCTGGAGAGAAAACATTTAGGTAGAAACTTAGAAGGATTAATCCAATGTTATTGCCTATCATTGAAAGGGACATAAAAAAATTATTTGATGTAAAAATAATTGTAACCTTAAGATTTTCAAAATGGGTTTCCAATTTGGTGCATGTTAGAAAGAAGAATGGTGAAATAAGACTGTGTGTGGACTTCATAAATTTAAATGAACTCTCTTTGAAGGGAAATTACCCTTTACCAAAGATGGACCATATTTTGCAGAAAGTGGTAGAGTACATTCATGTATGCAAATATGACTTTTGGACTAATCAATGAAGGAGCCATTTTCCAGTGTGCTATGGAAATCACTTTTGCAGATGAAAGAGATAGGTTTGTAGTAATTTACATGGATGATATTACTATATATTCTAGGTGTGGCAGGGAACATATCAAACATTTGGAAAAGGTCTTCCTTAAATGTATAAAATACAGCATTTCATTGAATCCAGGGAATTCAAATTTTTCTTTGGAAGAAGGAAAAATTTTGGGCCATTTTATTCCTAGAGAAGACATAAGGATCAATCCAGATAGGGTGAATGCAATTTTGAAGGTGGATGAACCAAGAAGTAATAGAGAAGCATAGTCTTTCATTGGGAAGGTAATTTCTTGAGGAGATTTATTCCTAGCTTTGTTGAAATATTGAGGAACATTACTAATATGCTCAAGAAGGATCATGACATAAAATGGAAAGTGGAGGCTAAGAAGTCTTTCAAGGATATAAAGAAATCTATTTCAGAAGCTCATGTGGTGGTAAGTCCAGATTTTCATAAATATTTTTTAGTAATCTCGTATTCTTTAGAGCATACTGTTGGAGTTGTTCTGTTACAAAAGAATGATCAAGGTGAAGAAAATCCTATAGCATTTTTTAGTAGGATGTTAAGAGAGTTAAAGTTAAAGTATGATATCATGGAGAAACAATCATATGATTTGATTAAGGCCCTGAAAGATTTTAGAATTTACATTCTCCATTCACATGTGGTTGCATATGTTCCCAGTAGTGTCGTAAAAAGCATACTTACACAGCTAGATACGGAGGGAAAAAGAGATAAGTGGATTGCAGTTATCTTGGAATATGACATTGAAATTACCCCACAAAGTTGATTAAGGGACATGGATTGGCTAAAATGATGGCAGACTCCAATTGTGATTCTCTACAGCTAAATTTTCTATCATTACAATTAAATCAGTTGGACACAGAAGTGCAGGTGATGCCTAATTTTTCTGTTTCTCCATGGTATGTTGATATTATTTAGGTGTTACAAAATTTACAACCTCTTGCAGGGTTAAGCAAAACTATAGCAAGGTCTGTGAAGCCGAAGGCTTTAAAATTTTGTATTTTCAAGCAATATCTTTACTGGAAGGATCTTGGTGGAGTGTTGCTGAATTGTCTTCTAGAGAATGAAGCTCAACAAATAAAAAAATATTTTCATGAAGGTGATTTTGGAGGACATCATTCGTGGAAAGTAGCTGCACATAAAATTTTGAGAGAATGATTTTATTGGCCCTCATTATTTTCATATGTGTATAAAGAAACAATCAAATGTCACCAGTGCCATATTTTTTATGGAAAGAGGAAAGTGGTTCCACTCCCTCTTAATCCCATATCAGTAGAAGCACCTTTTCAACAATGGGGTTTGGACTTCATTGGGGAAATAAATCCAAAATACTCAGGACATCATAGTGGATCTTAACAACAACTGATTATTTTACAAAGTGGATTGATTCAATACCTACTAGAAGATATACAGATGCAGTGATAATAGATTTCCTGGACAATAATATTTTGTCAAGATTTGGCTGTCCTAAGAGGATTGTAACAAATAATGCTGTTGTTTTTAAGACCAAGAAGATGATAAATTTCCATCATAAGTATCATATCAGTTTTAATCATTCTACTGCATATTATCTGCAGGGTAATGGATTGTTAGAGTCCTCTAACAAGAGCTTGGTGAGGATAATTAAGAAGTTCTTGGAAGATAATAAAAGAGCATGGCATACAAAGCTGAGATATGCTTTCTAGGCTGACATAATCATCACAAAGAAAGCTATTGGAATGTCACCATTCCAATTGGTGTATGGAGATGAAGTGGTTTTTCCAGCATCTCTAGGAGCACCCATTATGAAATTGTTGCAGTAACAACGTGATCAACCCAATCATATGCAAAGGAGAATAAACCAAATTATTGAGCTGAGTGAACTAAGGGATATAGCATATGACAAGGTACAGATTCATCAGGAGAAAATGAAGAATACCTTTGACATAAAGGTAAAAGAGAACACTTTCCAGATCGATGATTTGGTGTTGAAATGGGATGCTACACATGAAGACAAAGGAAAGCATGGTAAATTTGATCATTTGTGGATAGGTACATACATTATTGTAGCACACAGAGGTAACAAGGATTTTATTCTACAGTATTAGGATTGGTCTCATTGTGAAGGACGTCGAGTGAATGGGCTATTTTTGAAACATTATTTGAAATAAGGGGAAAGAAAATTTCATGTATTATAGTGTAAATATTTCTTTTTAATTTCAATCAGTAGAGATGGTGATCCAAAAGATTTGAAACCTATAGAGAAGGCCCTAATATCGGAATGGCTAGCCATATTTTAGTTTTTGCATTTCCATTAGAAAGATAAAATAAAAAAATAAAAACAATTAGACTGAAAATGGATTTCACAACTGGTCTACCGGGTTCTTTGATACGTCGTAGGGAGGATAGCATCCCTAGTGGAGCCATTTGTTAGCACTATAGTTGAAAATTGTAGATTGTTTGATTGAAGAGTTTGAAAATTTTCACATGTGAAAAATTGTGTGGAAGCACTCTTTAGGTTAATGGGTGAGCATGATATTTAATTATGGGTCATTGGATGAAGAAAGGGGACTTGATATACAGTGGTAGATCATTTTTCTATTTGAACATGAGGAAGAAATTGAGATATTCTCATCAACAAAATGGAGGTAGAAGTTGCTAAACAATGATGGATCAGACTAAAAGGCTGGAAATCAATGGTGGTGAAGCATTCCGTAGATCGAATATGCAAGTCTAAAAGAATTTTTGAAATTAATGGAATGGGTTAATAGGTGGACATATTGGATGGACATGATGAGAGTGGAGATAGATCTACAGTCGCAAAAAATTCCGTAGATTGAACTAGCGCAAAGAAATTCCAAATTTAAATCCATGGAAAGTTTTAGGGGCCATGTTGATCAACGGTTCTGATAGCGCTCAAGATTTGATCGACGGATAAGGTGCATTTTGAAAATGGAATTTGCTCGATCAATTAGTTCTGAAATGATTTGTGGGATGCTAAAAGTTTCCAAAGTTGAATGGTCCTGATAAAGGCAGGTTGTAAATCAATGCCTAATATTGATTCTACCGAATCAAGTTGTGCAAGGTAATAATATTAAGTATTGGAATTGATATCTTACACATGGATGGTTTAGATTTTGAAGAAGAACAAATCTACAGTGTAGATTATGGGATGTGCGCAATGTTTAGGAAACATAAAAAATTATAAAAAGCACCTAGGTAGAGTTGAAAGGGTTGTTTTTTCTGAGCATTGGAGTTGACGATATCCTTGACTGTGTGCAAAGTACCAACATGGACGATTCAAAACAATGTGCTAATTGACAAGAAAGGCATCCTGAAACCTTCCAAGTACTTCTAAAAATCGATAAAATGGATGAGATAGAAGTGGTAGATGTGTCAGATAGTGAAGAAGTAGAGGTTATGAAAGCTTCGAAGAGAAAAATGCTGAAGTTTATGATACCATTTTATTGAATGACATAATTTAAACAACTAAAAATAAATTGAAAATTCTTAAGGAACAGGGCAGTGATATCCATGGTGTTTTCAAATCTTTCTTTTATTTTTTCTCTATTGACGAGACCCCCAATTGTCCTGAATTTGTCGATTGCTGTGGAAATAATTACTCTTCATCTCATGAAGTCGTCATGGATAAACCTAAGTCTAGGATCCTTTTCCCTATTCAGGCATCTATTATCCATAAGACCCTATCTGTCCCACATAATTTTGTTTAGTTATCCTAGGAACACAAAGAAGAAAACATCATTCAATTCTTCCAAAATTCTGCAGTTGAGAATAAGAAAACCTTTTTGAAGTCATGTTTAAAACCTGATAGTGAGGTTGTAGGTTTATCTTATCATGTTTTCCTAGTTTTGTTTAATGAAGAAACCCAGTGATGTATGAATTTATCCAGTCAATGTTTGGGGTTAGACACTACTGGCTATGTTAAAAAGTCATTGCTGAGTCTATTGTTTATACTAAGTACTTGCCTAGTTGATTCTGAACTTCTGGGTCAGTATTTATAGTCTTGTTTCCTACAGTTTGATGAGTTCCTAATTGAGAAAATTTGTTGTATAAGTTTCCATCAAACCATTCATGATACGAATGTTCTCAGTTAGTCAAATTCCATGATACCAAAGTTTTCAGATTATAGTTCTTTTTGTTAAAGATGTTCTTATCACATATTGAAGATAGCATATAGTTTCCTAAATTGGTACTCACAAATGAAATGACCCAGAACTATTGCAAGTTCATGAATGGTTTTATGGAAAAGATATACAACTTTTTCTTTTAGGAAGGATTGCCTAGGGTATTTCCAGAAATGAAGGAAATATTACAAATTTCCCCTAAATAAATGATAGGATATTGGTTCCTTTCAAAGTTTGAAACAATTATAAGATTGTATGGATTTGTGCACCATCCATATATTCTTCCATCCTTTATGACAACTAGAATCTTTTCTTTGGAATTTTTTAGACAAAAGCTTACAGTTGAGGAAGAACATATCTTAAACTTCAGGAAGAGTCTAGATATTAAACTTTCCTGGTAGTAAGAGCCATATGTTTTCAAAAGTAGATATTCTCTACCAATAATGAATAATCTACTTAGAAGAATGGGGTTTCTTTGGGAGGAACTATCAATTATGATCCCCACTAGGTAATCCCCAGAAGAAGAAAACGCAAAGCAATTTCGACGAAGGATATAGTTTATGATAACCTGTTATTTTAATTTCATTAGTTAATAATTTTTGTTATATCAGAACTACTTTGTAATATACAAGCACTTTGACACATGCAATAAACCGTTGAAACCATTAGACAGTTAGGTTTATTGTTCAACTCAAGGAGCAATTGTATAAGTATTGATACATTTGATGAAGTGAGGGTTAGAACCTATGATATTTTGGAGAACATGTGTATTCAAATATTTCTTTAATATTTACGGAGCTGAAATTTGACTTTTTTTCATAGATTCATGTGTTATTTCATTTTGCAATGTGTAATTTCCCTTCTCATCTAAATGTATTTCCATTATATCTTTCCATTATGTTTTCCTTCATGTCTGAAATAAGAGTATAATAGTTTAGTATTCATATTTACTATTCTCTAGTTATTCTTTTAGGATGTCCACAAAATATTTCTTCTTAAGTTGATACATAATTCATTTTTACAATGCTCTATGTTAATGGCCTGTTCATGTTCTTCCTTTTTCACCAGACAACCAAATTTTGACTATGACTAAGTAGCTACCTTGCCTTTGTTTTAAAATTCCATGCAAAGGTTTCTGTTTATCTATATTCATATTTTGACTTCATATCCCAATGGTCATGTGTTCAGTTTCAACCAATCTTATCAATTACAAACTGTTTTTCTTATACCTATCTGGCCTTGTTAATATTTTGTGAGAGATTCCTCTCAGGAGAGAAAAAATTTAGTTTTCTCTTTAAAAGTGGTTTTTATTATTACCCGGGAATAGCCCTTACAACCTTTGGTAATTTTCCAGTGATAACAGTTCCTATGGTTTATTTTTATTTTTGTGTACTAGACTATAATATTACAAATGTGTATACATTTTTAACCATTAGTTTCAGATGTCACCATTCCACCTCCCCAATTTCATCCCATTTTTTTGACCACTCCCATGAGTCCACCCCCCCTCATCGCCTGACCCATCCAAATTCCTCCCTCCATTGAGTACTTCCCTTCCATCTAGCCTCCCCACATTTTCCATGCCCTCCCCTCTATCCATACCTCCCCCTACATCCATCCTCCCCCTTCTATCAATCCTCTCACATTCGTCCATGCCTCCCCTTCCATCAAACCTCCCCCTTTTTCCATATCCACCCTTAGATCCATCCTCATCCCTTAATTACAAACCACTTTCCCATACACCATCCCTTGGAATCCCCTTTCTCCCTTCTAGAATGGTCCCATCCCCCTTACATCCAATACAGGTGCATCGTTCACCACATCCTCACCCACCCCATACCACCATGCCCTCTTCCACCATAGCTTATTCAATTCATGTTATTACTATTTAAAGTACTCTTGCATCCTTTGTTCATATATCTATAGTTGGTACATCTATAATGCCCCTAATTTTTTGTGCATTTATTTTTGGAAAATGGGGTAAACAATTTTTCTTTATCTTAAACATGTTCTACTCAAGGAATATGCTAGTATTCCTATCAATTTATTGTCATGATTCAATATAGAATATTCCATAATAAAAATTCACACAACCCATGCTCATATTATATATTAAAATTGTTCAATGCTAATAACATATTATCTATGCAAAAATATTAATAGTTGCACCATGAACAACAATTTAATCAAACTCAATATAACACATATTCTTGCATGTAGATAATGATCAAAAGGATAGTGTTTATAGTTACTTAGATGAGTAGAGGAGATGATTCTATTAAATAATTTACTTTGACGTTCCACCCAACCATCAGTAACTATTTTCAGTGTGCATTCCATCTATCGAGAGGCCACCCCCGAGATGAGAAGGAACCCATTAGGGAAAGGGAGAAGATTAATAAATCCTTCAATGGAAATTCTAAAGAGGACTTTTGAGCTCGAAAGATCATTTCCTCCTAGTAACTTATGTGTCCAATGTAGAAATATTATCTCCAAAGCTATGAGAAAAGATGCTAAGAGAAGCACAGGAAATAGATCTTTCTACTAAGATATTTCTCACAAGCCTACACATGAAAAATAGAGAGAAGAAAAGAGACAGGATCATGTGAATGAAGAGATGAATATTGGAGTGTATAGTTCCATTGATTAATGATGAATAGTAGTGTACATAAATAGTACATCCCTAATAGGTAAAAATGAGTTGTATGGAGACAAATCATAAAGATAAAAAATGATGACTTACCAAAATATGATAAACCCTCATTGGTGGCTACAGACACTTCCCAAATCAGTCAAGGAATTCAGGAATTATAAAATGAATGAGTGATTTTTTAAGAGTGATGGAAAAAATGCTAATCTTGGAAAATGAAGAGAAATACATAAAGGATGGGTTGGTAACAAAAGATACAAGTTTCCTAGTTAACTAGCTTTACCTTATGCACAGAAAAGTTGGGTAAAGCATAATAAAGAAAAATTGTAGTAAAGCACAGTTACCAATTATGGATGTCCATAAATTGGTCAAGATCAAACCATAATCAGAAATGAATCATTCCTAGGCTATATATGGAATGTGTTGACTTTAAGGTGCAAGTGGATTCCAACTAATTAGCTAGTGGGTAGGAATTTAATCAAATAATGATTAAATATTTTATCCTAAGTTATGAGTGGGTTTAATAATATTCCAACACCCCCCTTAAAGTATGAATCTATTATGGCATGTCAAAAATATATATGCATATGGATGCATATAGGGCCCAACAACAAGGCTATGGTCACCCTTTAACAATTATTCATGTCCAAAAAGTCGAGGAAAGAGGGAAAACCACATCGGGAAAATCCTCCCTCAAGAAAGGACAAGGAATAAAATTTGAAATAATATTTCTTCAACATATATTTATCTTCACTTGAATGACCTGAATGAACTGCTTCTGGATGAAATAATTTATTAAGAAATCATGAACTCCATGATCATGTGCTAGAGTGTAGAACCTACAAGAGGGAAGGAGAGAGACTCCTTGTATCTCATGAACTGATGAAGTAGGAGAATTATCTGAATGATTCTTGCTTCTATAAAACCCGGATATGCAAACACAATATGAAATGGAAAATATATCTGTGCATACTCTTTCCTGGAGAGTACACAAATAAAGGAAATTTGTTACACACTCAATCCCTTGAATAACTGCAAAATTATAATGTGAATCACATGTCAATATTCCGATATGATGTAGAAACTTCCAATATATGATACGAGGATGATAAAAATATTATATATCATGATCATTAGCATATGTAACAACAAATACAAATGCTTCAGTGACTCCATGGAGATATAGGTCTAAACTAGGAAAACTATGAGCAATTGGGGAAAACTGATAGGTGTAAAAATATAAATGAGGAATGGACATGAAATATGAACTATAAGTGTTTATAAAATATCCAAACATGTTTAATATCAGTCCAAATATTACTAATTTCATGGATAACCAACCACTGAAATATAGGAAACACTTCAAGCCATGTAACATAAGTAACACTGCAAAAGAGACCAATGAGGAATCAATTAGTGAACTTGGGATTTCTATAGTCTTAGGATTATTCATAGGTATGGTATATGGTATGGATGGTGGTATTATTTGTGTCATGACTTATATATAATCCTACCAACAATATTCTAAATCGTATATATAATCTTGTGAGGAAGAGTTGCTCAAAGACAAGTCAGTATCTAGGGAAAAAATACAATTTTGGGAGATGAATCTAGTAGACTGAGAGGAGAACTATCAAATAAAGGATATGATATTCCTGATTCTAATATATTAGAGACTAGATATATATCAAATACATAAGAAAATGATTTAAATCTGGAACTCAAAGCGTAATTTCTATCACCTAGGAACTGCACATTATGATAGTGTTCTAAGGAATCATTAGGCTTCTCTACTTCATATGGAACTTTGATCTTGTGCTTCTCAAGAACCCGAGACATCATGTCCATATTCTTATTGAAACACATATTCTATGAATGAGAACCATTTCTACAATAATAACAATTGGATGTGCTCCCTTTCTTCTTACCCTCCTTTACTGAATATTTATTTGTAGGCTTCAAACTTTCATCCTCAATTTCTCAATTTGACTTCTCCACAATTTGCTTCTCTTTTGATTTGACATTCTTGCTTCTTTGAAGCATGAGAGAATTATCATTTCCTTTGTAAGAATTAAGGACACCCATATGGATCAATTTATCTTTCTCCTTTGTTAGTGAATCAAGAAAAGTATTTAAATAAGGCATTTTCCACTTAGGAACACCAAGCCTAGTAGCATGAAAAGTAGTCACAAAAACCGAGGAATCATGACCCAATTTAGAAATAATGGAAAGAATTAATTGATAATATTCTTTCTCAATCCCACATTACTTGAGAATTATAAAAATTTACTTGAACTCGATGAAGAAACCCTCAAGAGAATCGAAATTTCTTGGACTCTATGAGAATAACTCAATCTTAAATTGATGCGCTCCTAGCTCATCTTGAACTACAAAGAGAGACCTCAATTGGGTCCACACTTGGTTTGGAGTGGTCAAACCATATATATGAAAGTGTATATCAGGATAAATAGAGAGAAAAAGAAATCCATAGGCTTAATCCAACCTATTATGCCTTATTTTTCTCAATCGCAGCATTGGGCTCATTGTCCAAAGCTACAGTAACTTTGTATAGTCCTTTATTGCACAATAGAATGCGAATTTTGGATTTCCATTTGTGGTAGTTGAAGGGATTAATAATTATAGCTAAGGAATAATCTATATTGCTTAGTTGATGCACTCAATAAGAAACTTTCTACAACCCGTAAAACAAAACTATGAGAAAATCTTGTAAGCTAGAAAAGCTCTTTTTCAAAGAGGGTTAGGAAACTGGATGCGCTCTGCTGCAGAGAAGAGACAACTCCTCAAATTTGTAGAACTTGATTAACCTTGTTCTTTGATACCATGTATAAATATTATCTCCAATTCTATGAGAAAATATCCTAAGAGAAGCACTGGAAATAGATCTTGCTACTAAGATAATTCTCACAAGCATACACGGGAAAAATAGAGAGAAGAAAAGAGACCGAATCACATGAATGAGGGGATGAATATTATAGTGCCTCCTTCCATTGTTCAATGGTGAAAATAAGTGTACATAAATAGTACACCCCTCATAGGAAAAATCTAGTTGTATGGAGACAACTCATAAAGCTCAAAAATGTAGACTTGCCAAAATATGATAAACCCCCATAGGTGGCTAAATCACTTCCCATATCAGTCAAGGACCTCATGAATTAGAAAAATAATGATTGATTTGTCAAGAGTGGTGGAAAAACATGTTAATACTAGAAAATGGAGAGAACGTCATAAACGATGGGTTGGAAACAAAAGATACCAGTTTCCTAGTTAACTAGCTTTACCTTATCCAAAAAATGTTGGATAAAGCAAAATAAAGAAGAATATGCAGTAAACCACACTTACCAATTATGGATGTCGATGAAGTGGTCAAGATAAAATGAGGATAATAAATAAATAATTCTAGGGGTATAGTTGACATGTGTTGACTTTAAGGGGCAAGTGGATGCGACTAATTAGCTATTTTGTAGGAATTTACTAAAATGATGATTAAATATTTTATCCTAATTGATGAGTTGGGTTAATAATATTCCAAAATCCAAAAATTTCTTCATTGACTCTTATATAAACCCTTGTTATTTAATGATCCATTATTGATATTAAAAGATAGTTTTCTTTTAACTTTATCTAACTCCCCTTAGTTAGCCTAATTTAGCCACAACTAACTTATCTTTTAGCTAGATCTAACCAATTAACAAACTTTAATTACTTTTTAATATATATAAGGTAATTGTTAACTTAGCTAACATAACTAGTTAACTTATGCATATCTTTAATTTATCAAATTTACTTAATTAGTATTTAAGATAAATACTTTCTTAACATTAACATAACTTTATTAACTTTAGCTAATTTATTAAATAACTATCCGAAGATATTAAGTCTCAATTTAAGTCTACTAGTTTCTCTTTTTAATCTCAAGATAGTCATCTTAATTTAATTTTACTTTTAAGATAATCAATCTTAAATTTTACCTTAGCTAACTCAAATAGTTATCTTAACTTTTCGATCTTAAAGTATTTTAACTTAAGCTTTAACTTAAATATTAATTTATCTTAACTAATAGTTAGTCATCCATGTATACACTATTAGTCATCCATGCATTAACTAGGAATTATCCATGCATAAGTTACGCGCCATCCATGCAATCATTTATTTATTTATTCTTTTATTTTTCTCATAAACTTTAAAAGCAAATAATTTATTTACTTTGTTTTATATGCAAAATATTGGATGGTGCTTTCCATGAGCACTTGTAATTTCTTAATATAATTATTAATAATATTTATTTGTGTACTTTATTAGCAATTTAATAAGGAAATTAACTTGTTCCTATGTAGGAGTTTTATCTTGCCTAGTGGCATCCTTTTGTCAAGGATAAGATACTAATGACATCTTGTCTAACTTCTATATTTTACTTATCAACAATTAGTACTAATTAGACTCCTCCTAATTGTTAAATTATATTTGTTTTTAGTTTTTTGTAGCTACTAATGTTTTCTTTGGTATCCACTTATAGGACTAACTTTTAATCATATTTTATGAGACACTTAGTTTGTGTTCTTGTAGTACCAAGATGAATCAAGGATGGTTTCATAACTCTTTTTATGGATTTGATTTTCTTTCTCTTTATGGTAGGTTTCATAAATTTACATTTCGTTATCATCGTATTTTACTTGCAAACCTTAAATTATTGTCAGTGATCATGATATATAATTCAAAACATGAATAAATGGAAACATCATAATCATCATATTCCTAATAATATTACATGATGTTCCATAACTTACAAGATTAAAATAAACTACACATATGATCATCATATTGTTATTCAATATAAACACATAATAAATCCCGAGTGTTAGAATAATCAAACCCATAGTTACACTTAGGAGACATTAATTTGTCAATTTTGTCATATTCCGAGATTCCTTACTTTGCTAGTTTGCATCCACTTGCACCCAGAAGTAAAAAAAAATTTCTAAAAATGGATAAAGGAGTTATTTACAAAGATCCTAGAAAATATTCTGACAACTCTATAGTCATTCCAGAATAGTAAAATCATGGTTCTTCTTTTTCCCGAGTTTCTCTGCTTTTCAACAGTTTTAAGGAAAAAGGAAAAGTTAGTCTTGGAGTAACTGCCTTGGTTTTTCCCAACTTATCATCCTTATTTTTATACATACAAAATCATGGATATTATATCTTTTCATCACTTATCATATGGTACATCTTACTCATGCAATTCATGAGAATATTGACATATTAGGAAAGTGATTTATGCACCTATGGGGGATTTTGACTAGTTTAGTAAATCTGATTTTTGTCCAATTCAAATAAAAGCCTTATGCTTTCAAATATATGATGTAATTATATATTTGGAAAACCTATGAATTCATTAGTTTTTCTGATGTAAACTTATTCAATATAAGTGTTTGTTATGCTCCATATTCAGTCTCCATTTTGTGGAATTTTGCACATTTGACTAGTAACTTTGTGAGTGTAATTGTTATACAGCTTGATTTAAATATCCAAATGGTATTATAGCCTTGGTAGTTTGATTATTCTCCTTCCAAATTTATAGTGTAGGTTCGACATCATTGACTTGGTGTGCATTTTGCTGGTTGAAGGGTGCAATTGCTGAGACATGGATCAATCTCAAAGGATCATCTTGGCTCCATTGAATTTTTTTGAATGGAAGGATTAGATGGAGATTTTGTTGTGGAGTAAAGGCCTCAAAAGAGTGACCATGGAAAATGAGGCTGATCCAAATGAAGAAATGGATAAAATTAAATGGAAAAATAGCAGGGATGAGACCCATGGTCTCTTGTGTTTGAGCATTTCAAGAGACCTCATTTTCCATCTTGAGGGATTGACATCACCAAATGAGGTTTGGGAGAATATTGGGACTCTATTTGGAAATACATATGAAATGATAGGACATCAACTCGAGAATGAGATAATATCATTGATTCCTAGTAGCTTCAAATCCTTGCAAGTCTACTTTTCCAATTTTAAGTCCCTTGTTCTGCAGTTAAAACATCACAGAATAAAAAAGAAGGATGAGGAAATAGTATTGACCATACTTTCAAAGCTTGGTCCTAGCTACTATTAGTTTTTTTCGACCTTCCATGCCACCAAATTGACAACATGAGCTTGGAATATTCCTAAGCTTGCTGACTTCATGGAATCCCTCACTCAAGAGCACGATAAATTGGTAATGATGGGCACCATCAAACCTTCCAAATACCAAGATTTGGTTGCTAGAGATTTGAGTGTGTATTCCAAAGGAAAGAATAATTCCAATTCAAAGAAACCACTAGAAAAAAAGAGAGACAAGTCCAACTCTTAATAGGATTCCTCAGTGTCCAAGAAGAAATTCCATAAGAAAAAGAATAAAGGTGAAAATTTGCGAAAGCACGCATATTGCAGTAAGGGCTATCATCCTGAGATCTTCTGTATGAAGAAGAAAATTGACATGTTGACTCAACTCTTGGAGAAGAACAACATCTCCCTTCTTGAATGCACAAAGAAGAGGGAAGGAGGATCAAAATCATAATACAAGGAGAGATTTCATGTCTTGTTCTCCAGCACTTTGAGATCATCTACCTTCATCGTTCACTATGTAGCTTCAAGTCTCTCTTTGTGATTTGAAATCTCCAAAAATTGTTTGGGGTGATGACTTTGTTTTCGATAGTAAGGGGAAGGGTAGGATTGATCTTGACCATGGTTCTTTAAATGATGTGTTGTATGTCCCGGGTCTTTCTGCTAACCTCTTGTCAGTGTATTAGATGAACCATAATGGGTCTCCTAACAAGGTTACCTTCTCTCCTAATGATGTTGAAATATCATATATTTTGAATGGTAGATTCATAGTTTTAGATGTTGTGGATCACAGTTCGAAAGTGTGCAAGTTTTCCCATTTCCTACCCTTCTCTAACCCCTCTGCTCTTCTCACTCATTCTAGTTAAGAAAACAAGAATTGGAATGAGATATTTGGCCATATAAACTACAAGTATATTTCATATTTGAGTGATAAAGACATGGCCATAAGTTTACCAAAGATCAAGTTTTCTAAAGGAGTCGGCTAAGGTTTCATCCTATGAAAACACCCAGAGCATATGCATGAGAGAGTCAGCCATGAGAAAACCTCTACACCCCTTGATTTAATCTACATTGATGTTGCTGGTCCATTTTCTCATATTTCCACTAGTCAAGAAAAATATGTCCTAACCTTCATAGATGACTTTTCTAGGTATTGTTGGGTTTATTTCCTAAAGCATATGTATGAAGTTTTTGGCCTCTTCAAGGTATTTCGAGCCTTGGTTGAGAACCAATATGGGAGGAAACTCAATACCCTTAGATTTGCTAATGGTGGAGAGTATGTGAAGTCTTAGTTCATCCATTATTGTGAAGATGTAGGTATCCATATTCAACATTCTATTCCTTACACACCTCAAAAAAATGGTGTTGTTGAGAGGAAGAATAGATCACTATAGGAGATGGAAACCTGTATGATGGAGTCAAAATATTTTCCACCAAATTTTTGTGCTGAAGCAATAAACTATTCATCCTATATCCATAATACGTTGCCTCACATGCAACTTGATGGAATCACTCCTTTCGAAGCTTGGAGTGGGAATAAGCCATATGTGACCCATTTCAGGATTTTTGGCTCAAAGGCTTGGGATAGAATTCCAACATAAAAGAGGAAGGATTTTCAACCCCAAAGTCAAGGGTTCTTGTTTGTTGGCTATTTTGAAGATTCTAAAGGGTATAATTTGATCAACTTGAGAGTTCCCTTTCTGTGAAAAATCCGATATTTGTTGAGAACTGCTATTTGATGGTTGAATCAGACCCTCAAACATATGAATATGCATAATATGATGCAATATGGAAAACAACCTTGGAGAAAGAATACAACTCGCTCCATAAGAATGACACATGGGAACTAGTCAATCTCCCCCCAATGAGAAAGCTAGTCACGTGTAAGTGGGTTTATAAAAAAAAGGTTGTTGCTGATGGTTAACCTTTGAAATATAAGGCAATATAGGTAGATAAGGAATACTCATAGCTTCAAATTTATTACAATGAAAGATTTGCAACAGTGCAAAATATGGACTTGATAAGGCTAGATTTGGTCATTACAGCTTCAAGGGAATGGGAGGTGAATCACATGGATCTGAAGTGTGCCTTTCTACATGGAGATATGAAAGAGTAGATTTATATGCATAAACTTGAAGGTTTTGTGGCTGATCTATATTTGTTTTGCAGGTTAAAGAAATCATTGTATGGGATAAAGCAATCCCCTAGGGCTTGGTATGCTAATATTGATGGCTTTTTACTGTCAGAATTTTGTTCGATGAAAGTCTGATCCAAATGTCTATTTGAAGATGATAAATGGTCCTTGAAGGATGTGCTAAACCATGCCTTCTCCATGACAGATTTGGGATTGTTGAGTCAACTCTTGGGACGCAAAATTTCTCAATCAACCCATGGGATCAAGGTACACCAGTACAAGTATGCATGAAGTATTTAAAGCCAATAAACACTCCATTCCTCTCTCAGGTTAATTTTGAAGAAGCAAGTTCTAATCCATTGGTAAGTAATACACTGTATAGGAATTTTATTGGGTGTTTTCTTTATTTTAATCATACTCAAACTGATATATCTTATCCAGTGAGTGTGGATTCCACAAACATGGATCATCCTCATGAAATCCATTGGAGGTTATCCAATAGAATCCTAAAATTTGTTTAAGGAACAAGAACTCATGGGATTTTCTATGCAACAAAATATGACTTAGATTTAGTTGGAGTCATGAAACATATTAAAAAACCTTTACATATGATTTATAACGACATATAAAAATAAAAATATAAAATACTTATATTTTATTGATTTGTGTGGGCTCCCTCTTAATCTATGTGCCCTTGTGGAGAAAACCAGAGTCCTTTATTTATTTGAATGGAAGATATTTTTTGTAGTGAAAATATTTATCCATTTCTTCATTCTTTGAGTGAGGACAAGATTCTTCACTTTATTGAACACAACGTTTCTTTGGATACACCCATCTTCTTGACTCTATGCCTTCTTCTTGAAAATATTGGTGAGTGTACCAAAACAATCCCTTATAGTCGTAAACAGAATGAACATGGACACGAGATTGTCCTTAACCAAATAAAAGATGATATTCTTGGCCTTTTCTTGATTCTTATTTAAGTTTATTCTCTCTTCATTGGTGGTAGGATCATCTACCACAATGGTCATGAGTGAATCAATGTCATGATCTTCAAGAATATTCAACACTCTCTCTTTATGTGTGTTGAAGTTTTATGGTCCTTCAAGTCTGTCTTTCGGTCGAACGAATATTGATTTCATGGACGCAATATTTTTCTCAACACTTCAATATCTACGTAGGATTATCTTTATGCACAAAAGTAATCTCTTTCACGCCCTATGCTTTGATACCATGTTGATGTTTGAGAAAAATCAAAGATGCTCGAACTCTAAAACAATTATTAATAAATTTCAACATAGTTTAATATCATAAATAAAACACATGTGAATCTCATAAATATATCATCACATAAATATATCAGACACATGTAAATATCACAAATATATCAGCCACGAAAATCATCTTCATAAATAATCCATATAAATCAGCTCCATAAATCAGCCATCTAAATTGATCAACCATTAGAGACAAGATATACCTTCGGAAAATCCTCCAAACATGGAGGATGAAAAACCAATAATTTTTTTGAGTATGATAGATATACTTGTAGAGAATTGTTTACAACACATAAGAATATTTACCGATAAGAGATATCACCTCAACACTATAGAAGAGAGATCTAATGCAAACCTGAAAAAAAAATGTATGCAATTGTATTAAACTTGCCATATGCCTAGCATATTAATAACAAGCCAAAAACTATAACATGTAGATGTTAATGCATAGGAGGCTCCATAAACATATTGAGAGAACCACATCTTTAATTTATAAGGACAATCTATGTAGAATTCCCTCCATCCAAACCCTAGCTCCCTTCCTTTCCTCAATTATCTTTAATTGAATATTCAGTATTGAACTGAAAGTAAACTATCTTACTAAATGTTAATTGAATTGAACTGAATGTTTAATGACTTGAAATGAATGTTAACTTGCTTTAACTAAATGTTATCTTACTTGAATTGAATGTTAACTTACTTGAACTGAATGTTTATCTGACTTCAGCTAAATGTTAACTTGAACTAAATGTTAACTGACTTGAACTTAATGTTAAATTACTTGAACTAAATGTTTAATTTACTTGAAATGAATGTTTAATTTATTTGAATTTAATGTTAGATAACTTGAACTAAATATGAATTGAACTCAATCTTTATTTGATTGCTATTCACTTAGTTAACATGCTAATTTAAGTGTCATTAGTGCTTCACTCTTAGTGCCATCCATGCACAATTTATATTATTAACTTTTGCATGGATCTATTTAGTTAATTAATGCATTTTGATTAATGAACATTAAGCTCTTCTCTATTTAACTAATTACATTCATTAATAGTTCAATTTATTTTTTAACTGGGGCATTGATTGAGGCATTCATATTTTATTTAATCTTTACAACTTAAGTTCACTCAAACATTTGCATTAGAAATTCAAATTCTCTTTCTCTATGCTTTATCTCGTTATTATTAAATAATTAATGCATCGTCCATATGTGTATTTTTTTATCCATCTTATCATATCATAATCAGATGAATAATTCCATACATATTGATGATCATATATATTACCTAGATCCATATAGTCATATTATAAAGTAATTCACTCTAGGTGTAGCTAAGACCTAAAGGAGACTTATAGCACTCAATGACCATCACTAGCAATGGATCACAAAGTATAACCAACTCAATGAATGGAGGTCCACATTATTGATACAACACAATAATTAAAAATTGATACAACACAAGATCATCTCCACAATTAGAGATCCATTATCATATGGAACCATCTATGAGAATCATCACATTGATACAACACAAGTATACACTTGATACCAAAGAAGTCTACAGTCTTAATACAACAGAAGACCAGCCTTGGTATCACTCACAGGACTCATCTTGATATTATTCACAATATCTACAAAACATCATCACCATGTCAATCATATGAGGATACTTAGGACTTGATATTACTCATAAGTTTGGAGAATGGAACTTGAATTTGTACAGTCAACACATTCTAGCTTATAGCTATCAGAGGTAAAGGTTTGATTGTAACCCACATCTTCAATTATTTGGATGAATCCTCTAATACATGAAGTTCCCACTTCCTTATATTTTTGTAATTAATGTCATCTAGAAGATACGACATAGAAATGTAGTACCTAGGGTAACACTAAAGTTTTTATGTGTGTTTATGTTGAAATATACTTGGTTTCCTTTTCATGAGAAAGTTTTGAATATTTTAATGTTTGATACTCTTTGGCCTCCTGATCCAAACTAGTCCCCTATAGTTGGTATACCGATTTTCCCTTTCAGAAGGTCTATAATATTAATTTTCTACTATATTTTTTCTTAATTAATAGAAGGCCTAGTGATTGCATACAAAAAATTAATATTGATAAATTCCAATGATAAATACTATGTCACATCTATGTTAGTGCCATTGCATCATTGAGAGAATTTTTCCTTATCCACTTATGTTTTATGTAGATATCAAGTAACAAATGTAGGTTGAAATATTTGCATTTCAAATTGAGAAAAAATAATAATTCAAATACATCAATGACCATCCACATAGAAACAAAATTAGTCATACCGATAAAATAAAATTACAAAAGAGAGGTTTAAGATAACTATTGTGGAGTTTCATGTACCTCCCTCGAACTTGTTGAACTTTCCAAACACCTAAAGGTACAAAAGATGAATTAATTAATTTTCCTATGGAATCTTGTTAATTCCATACTTGGGAGGCATGTACTAAGTTTATTTCCAATTTTGGATTATTTTTATGTCATTATTTAATTAATACAAAAATAATACATGTGGAATTGAGTTTCCATGTTAGGGTGGTGCATTAGGCAAGTCAAATTTCCTTGAATTAGAAATTAGAAAGTGACAAAAAATATGGCAACAGAAAACAGTCAGAAAAGAGAAACTGATAAAAACAAGGAAACGTTGTTAGTTCAAAAGCAGGAAACTTTGGCTAAGGGAGGGGGAAGGTTCCAATTTGGTGCAAGGATGAAAATAAAGGAAGCATCACCTTATCCAAAAAATGGCTAATTAACTCAAGGAGGGCACAGTTTCAATTTTAATGAGTAGTTACAAAAGAAGAAAGTGCAAGAAAAACTATCACAGTAAAAACAAGAAATTCTAGGCCAAAGGAAAATGCAGTTTCTATTTTTAATGAGGAGTTAATAATAGGGACACATCATACATGAATCAAACATGCTATTTTCCTCAAGGATAAAAAAATCATGATTAGGGTTAAGGTTTAACAAGTGGCAACTTGCTCAATACATGAAGGACTTGCTCAACAAGTCACCCAAGTCACTCAAAGTTTATTTAAGGGTGCTTCCAAATCCATTTCTCAGTTTTGGATATAATTGTTTTAGATTTTATGTGAAGCTTAGATTCAATACTTTTATATGGACCTTAGTTCTCTTGGTTGATGCGCCCCAAGTCCCATGTTCCTTTCTACTCCTCTTCTTGTCGTCTTCATTGCAGGTCATGCTGAAGGTAAGGAGCAGACACCTAAAGTCGATTCATAATATGATAGCAGATTCCAGCCATGAATGACTATGTGTCAGGTGTCTTTAATAGTTCCATAAGTTTCCTTTACTTGGGGGTTCGAATCTCTATGTCCTCCTTTGATGTTTTCCTCTAAAATGCACTATATTGATGCATATTATTAAATATAGTTTTATCAATCATGGATGAGAGTAATTTAAACATATTTGGATGTAATATCTTGTTATAATTATGATCTGTAATTTTTATTTTAATCGGAATTAGTATGGATGATATTTACCTATTTTAACCAACCTAGTCTAGATTTGCATTTAGAAATGACTAGTCTTACCATAACCTGCATAATTCAAACTATGAGTCTATAAATACCACAATTATTTCTTTTATGGGTCCTTAGTAGGTATATATAACTCTCTAAAGTCTAAAACAAAGGATTCATACCCTCCTTATCTTGTTTGGGAAATCCTCAAGAAAAAACTAGTGTCTTATGAGCTAGTTTCACATTTACAACTTGTAGAAGCACTTTTATTGGATCTGATATGGTATAAACATGCATATAAATTTTTATACTATCTCATAAATTTATTACATATACATATTAGTTTCGTCGTCCAATGGTTGTTGGAAGTGAAGGTTCATTCCTAGTTGGCACAGTTGGGACACCCAAAAGCGTGGGAGTAGACTTCAGTGGAGATAATTTCAAAACCTAAAAGGACTCAACATACAAGTTATTAGGGAAAGAACTATCTCTGTCCAAACATTTTATATTTGTTTCTTTCCTTATCCCTCTTCCATTCCCAGTTTTGTCAGTATTTCCCACAATTACTCCGCATAAAGAAGTGATCAAAATTCTTGTAATATTATATTTCATATTTTAATTCATAACAGCAGTAGAGATAATATTCCAATATTATTTTAGACCACGGATATTACAATCGTATTATATCACTTTCCTCCACCTCTGTGGAAATTTCTCCCGAAGAGAATAAAATTTCATCCATTTCGTACACTAATGGTGACTATGATGAGCAGCGAGAAGAAGAAGAAATCCTCTATGTTGATGGATCCCTACCAAGACATGAATATGATGAAGAATATTTCCCATCAGATAGAAAAGAGATCATATATGATTCTACAATGGTTAATAAATACTTGATAGATATGATTGAAGCATGTGAAAACATTCCTCATTACTACCTGGACTATCTAGCTTTGGGTAGGAAGATTTGTGTAAATATTTCTTTTAGAGAATACATTTATTTCAAGTATGGATTATGGACCAAACATGATTATGAGAATTATTTCAAGAGAAGAAATTCATCCATATAGGAACCAATTTTTTCCACCACTCTGAGAAAATAAGAAGAAGAAGGAACCAAAGGTGAAGATTCCTCAAATCCATCCACATGTTCAAGATTTATGAGTTTCTTTGTTTTTTATTCAAAAAGAGCTTCTAAATAATGTGACAGGGGTACCACTAAATACGACTAAGTCTCAAGTTGCTTGGAGGATAATATAAATTATGTAGAGGCATATATGCATGAAGCGGAATGCAAGTCACCACAAGGTGGTTGCATAGGAAAAGAGAGTGAAGATTAATGCACTTCCAGCTTCTTTGTGGGTGATCTCCAGATCACTTCTAAGGATCCTGGTTCATGTAAGGATGGTGAGGCATATTTTCTATGAGATCCAAAATAAGTTCATAAATCATATTTACAGTCACCCCTTGAGAAACATAATTAAGAAGAAGAAAATGCCACATCATTTGGGTGTGAACTAGAGAATTTTCTGGAAGAGCAAGCCACCATAATGGATCTACATAAAGGCGAGGAATATTAAATGCCAAAGTATGATGTAATTTATGATCTATGCAAAGATCACATTTTTACAACTTTCAGATATATCCTCCACTTCATATCATGGAAGTGATTTTATGAACGATTGAAAAGCTTACTGGTGTCTTGAAAAGAAAGTATGTGTTGTGGATCCATGCGACAAGAAAGATGATCTTACTTGTCTCTCATTGGAAGGAGAAACAATGGTGGAGGATTTTCTTTGTGAGCCACATCAGTTGAGGGGAGCATTAAAAGAGGACAAATAGAATCTTATGGTAGCCATGAACAACCTTGTTGACAAGATGTTGTTGGGAATATTCTGTAGAAGAGTTGGAAGGAGAAGCCTTTCTGGAAGAGTGCATATCACTTAAAGAAGGAATGGCCAAGATGAAGAAAAGATATATAAACTTACTATATGGAAAATGTCATCTCCTCATGGTGGTTGAAATGTACCATTGTGCATTCAAGCGATAAAAAAAAGTGTCTGAAAGACTCCATAGTAAATGGGAGGATATATATGATTCCTTGAAAAGAAACAAAGAAGCTCTTCAAGAATCAAGGTTGCATATTGTTCAAGTTCAAAGAGAGTTGAATGTACCACACCCCCCATCTTACATGGAAAATAATAATGTCCACATGGTAGGAACTACATTGGATGTGCTGAAGGGACCTCATGTGGAGGACAACCATGAGGAAGGAGAATATTTGCAGATGCTTGTGAAAATCTATGATGAAGAAAATATTGGCCAAGAACTCATTGAGATTGATAAGAAGGATTGTTATAGCTGATTCTACCACACCAGGTGAATCACACTTGCATGGCCTTCCCCTGTCCCTCTGCAAACTCGTTAGACCCCTTGGACCATTTTTGTCCTTTGATATTTCCTAGACCATTCCTAAAAACATGTGAAAATTGATCTACGTGACTTTTAAACCCCTTATCGCATATATACACTAGTTTGACATCTAAAACTACGTACATCGGGATGTGTACAAAAATCCAAATCCTTTTGGAGTTTTCCCTGACATGAATCTGAATCACTTGTCTCCTAGCCTTCCATATGCCTTGAGATCACTTAGATTCGACCTTTCATTACCCCATTGAAAAGATATATAAGGAACCCTTTGGATACATTGAAGATATAAGAGAATTGAGAGCAAAGAAATTATAGTCCATTGTTGCCAGAACTTGTGCTTGAGTCTGCATCCCTTTGTCCTTTGGAGCACTTTGGTGTTCTTCCCAAGATTTCCTTTTGCTTGTGAGCTTGCTATTGAGAGATGGAGGATTGAAGTGGTGGAGGCCCAAGTGGGGGATTCAGTTTCTCCGATTCGCAGACGTGCCGACAGAGGTTGTATTCATTGTAATCTCTGATTTTATATTAATAGAAATATCTTTTCCTGTCCAATAATGTATGTTTGAATGAATATTTTATCCATGGATGATTTCAAATGCTTATACATTGTTGATTATATATGCTAGAGTAGATCTAACACCAATATATATAGTATGCTTGTCTTGTTTACTTGTTGTTGAGGAAGTGATTCATCAATTCAAGCCGAAGTTGGAAAGATCAACGGGGATCTACTTCAACCATCTAGAATAAGGTACGAGGTCTGATCCTTTAGTATTAGATATTTGATTTCTCTTGCATATTGGAAAGTATTTTTTTCTGGAGTCAAGCTATATGTTGTGGTACCCCAAGCCATAGGAATTTATCTCCATATAAGAATTGGAGACTCTACTGGGGATGTTCCTTATTTTTATTTGGGGTTTGCGGGCACAATGGGCTTGATATTCTTGACTTGCTCTTTGTTTCTCCTTGTTTTTCTGTTAAATTTTATATGATGTTCATCCATTGACACTCCCTTTTATTGGTTTGACCCTTGGCCTACTTTTTACCACTGTCTTCTCTGTATACGCAGGTTTTTGGCCAAAAGTTGCATACATACATGGATTTTTGGCCAAAAGTCACGTATACATGCAGGTTTTTGGCCAAAAGCCACGTATACATGCAGTTTTTTGGACAAAAGTCACGTATATACGCAACTGTTCTTTAAATCGTCATGTACATCCTCCCTTTTGGTGAGTTTGATGTTGTGGGAAGTTCTTGGGTGGGTTGTGAGTGTGGTTGGGTCTTCCTTGGGTCTGATGTTGTCTGTTGGATGCTTCTTTTGTGACCAGAGACCGTATTTTCATTGATTTTTCTTTGAAAGTAGTTTTAGTCATTTATCCTTTTTTTTTTACCATTAGTGAAGTACTCTTTTTTGTCTCAGTGTCTTGCTAGGCTTTTGTTTTATACTTTCTGCAGAGACTGAGAGTTTTAGATGACTTTGATTGCATTTTTCATTATTTTATATTGAAAAATACAGTAGTTGCATTTTTTGCATATGGATTTGAGGAGGTACTTGCATTGGATTGCTTGGATGAGAGTTCTATTTAGGCTTTCATATAGGAAGGATTGTGTCGGCATTCAGAAAGGAATATATATTTATGCATCTCATGTAGTGGCATACCCTATTTTTCATTTGAAAAAGATTGCACTTAGCATTGTTTGTTATGGTGTGCATATTTACTTCACTGCTGAGTCATAACTTCATTAGTTGCACGACCATTTCCCTTTGAGTAATTACAACCAATTAAAATCAACGCATAATAAAATGAATTACACTCTTTTCTTTTATAGGATGCATCAACAATATTAGGTTTTAGGGTCTTGGAATAGTTCATTGTGAGTAAATTCTCCAATACCACTAAACAACAACATGTATGTGTCTGTCCAGGTGAGAGTGTGAATTCCTTGGTATAATTAGTGTTTCTCAGGATCCTCCTCTTACAAGGGAGTTAAGCACAAGGAAATGTGAGTTGTTATTGATTGGGATGATCCCTACTCATAACTGAGTAGCACCGAATATATTTCTAGGATTGTATCCATATCTGGGGGATCTTTTGAGAGTTTTGGGCTTTGCTACCCTTCCCATATGGTCAATGCCTCCTATGACTATCTGCCTGAGCATTGATTATATTGAGGTGACCTTAGTGGCCTTACCTAGGTTATCATAGGGGTTACTTACAGAGGTTATTCTGTAGGCGTCCTGGCCAGGTAGTGGTCAGAAAGCACAATTGCTTTATGCATTGAAGCTAAGGGCCACTATAATTGGTTACGTACCTCCACTTGTAGTAAATGGGATTTTTGAGCCTCTCCTAGGTGAGACATACCTGGTGCATTCGAGAGCTCACATATCCTCCCCTTGGTTTGCTTGTATTTTGGCTGTAGATTTTCTTAGGAGTGTGCTCTTTGTGCACTAGTTGGCCTTTGGGATCGTGGTTACTTAAGTATATTTATTCTCTCTTGAGTTCAAGTCCTTTTATTTTTGGCAAGCCTGGTATCCTGTCACCCATCCTTGGTCCTAGTATAGACCCGGGTGTCAAACTTGGGGGCATCATAGCCCCTTATCGTGCTCATAGATTTGGGAGTGGTCACATTCCACCCTCTACTCCATTTGTGGAGGACTTTTATTCCCTTCACTCGGTATTTACACTAGTGGTCACCCTCACAAGGGTGGTAGTGGATACGTGAATGTTGGGTCTACACTTTACATCCCTTTTTATGGCCCATCGTCCACTGCACTATTTCCTTTGAATTTATTTGTCATGATCTTTCATCCCTATATCCTATAGTTTGGATTCTTTATTGACTACTTCGGGTTGTTTTGGACTAATATGGTTGTCATGTACGGTCCAGTTTTTGTACACTCTCTCCGAGGTTTTGACTCGTTCATTCCTATCACAGGTATCATGTCTAAACTGGCATATAGGTTAGGATTTCACATCCATTTGCATTTTGCATGACCTTATGACCGTTTCATTATAGCCTTAGGTACAAACCCATTCTATTATGTCACGGAACCCTCTTGTTGTTTGAGAAGTGCCATTATGTGAATGGTAGAGATTGACCTTACATGGGTACCCTAGTTAGCACCTTATTTGCATTGGGTTCCCATGTTGACATTTTGTCCCTTAGGATGTGGGAGTCTATTCTATAGTATTGCCATGACATTTTGCAAGAGCCTCATACTCCTCTTAATATTTTGCTGGCCTATTTCCCTCAGGACTCCTTTATGTCAAGTTGTAATTGCATTATCATGAGCTTTGTCTACCTTATTGAGACTTACATCGGCTTCCCTGACATTGAGTTTCAGCCATATAGCCCAAGCTTGTCTCATGTCTAGCCATGCAGAGCCATATTTTTTATGCTTTGCAGCTTGATTCCCTACTTTTTCAGGAGGGGAATTTCGCCCTAGTGTCACTACCCTACATGTATCCTTGCATTGAGCATAGGTATGTTCCACTACTTGGAACTAGTATGTTTTCCTATTATGACACTCGTCTCCTCCTAATCTGTAACTATAAAGAAATTTTATTCTTTTTCAAGTTTTTAAATATTTGAAAAAGTCCAAAAAAAATTAAAAAACCCAAAAAGCTGGACAAGGAAAGATGTTATCTTTTGGAAACTGTCAACTCGTGTCACCTTCGAACAGAGCACTGTATATCACATCCATTGGTTGGTTTTATAGTTTGAATTTAGGAGTTGTACTTGTTTATTTGAGTTTATCTCCACCGACTGGTTAAGCTTCCAGTCCCCATGGAGCCTCTCTCGATGCCTCCTGTGTCGCAGAGATGTCCCAATTTTGTATATCAAGTCTATGCTGCCTTTATTCAGTCACCATTCGTCGTTGTGCTCTTGTTTGAAGGAATTTGAAACCTGATTCGGCCATTCATCAATTATCTTGACTTTGCATGTCGGCCATTCCCGGTACAGTTATTGGTTCATGCAACTTATGATCGAGTCCTTCCACATTATACAGCTTTGCTGAGTACCTCGTGTTGGATGATGGGGGATGCCTGAATTCCCTCCTTCCAGCGGATTTCATCCCATCAAATTCAGATCATTTATTTTGGGATTATAATCTAGAGTCATTTTTTAGTGCCTCGAGACTTGCAGTCATCAGTGACAGGTTCTCTCACCATTGACATTTTTTGGGAATACGTTAATGCCCCCTGATCGATGGATCCTCTCATGTGTTCGACCTCAACACATCTATTTGCACTTTCACTCTAGTACCTTGATTCCCATTATCATTATCAGCGGGTGATCTCGCGTCTGTTAATGGTATATATAAATGACCAGTAATCAGACAATGGACTACTATGTTCGAACTCGACACCTCTTTTCAAATAGTAGGACTTGTACTCATAACGGTTTGTGTAGAAGACCTTCTAGATTGGTGGCATCTCTTATATTCTACCTCCTTGATCATGCCAGTGTTCATGAAATTTTAGCTCTCGTGACTTGATTCCAGTATATGTCAGACATTTCCATCCATTATGGAGATCATGATCCTTTGTATATCTTCATCATGGAGATTATGATTTATGTATATTGTATGTGGCGATGACCACTTATATCATATTTTGTATCATGCCTATTCATGGCCATTGTACTCTTATGTATCCGTGACTACTATATGTATTTGCAGTTATGTGCAAAGTTGTATCATTGGACTATGTTGATTAGGTGGCTAGTCTTCCATTTGGGATTCTTCATCACTCCACTTCTAGGATGGAATTATAATGAATTTTGGCCATCGTATGACCCCTCTGACCTCACACATTAGGGGGCATCTGTTTTAGTTGATTTTACCACACCAGGTGAATCACACTTGTATGGCCTTCCCTTGTCCCTCTGCAAACTCCTTAGACCCCTTCGACCATTTTTGTCCTTTGATATTTCCTAGACCATCCCTAAAAGCATGTTAAAATTTCTATACGTTACTTTTAAACTCCTTATCGCGTATATACGCAGGTTTGACATATAAAACCGCGTACATCGGGATGTGTACAAAAATCCAAATCATTTTGGAGTTTTCTTTGACATGGATCTGACTCACTTGTCTCCTAGCCTTCCATATGCCTTGAGATTGCTCAGATTCGACCTTTCATTACCCCATTGAAAAGATGTATAAGGAACCCTTCGGATACATTGAAGATAAAAAAGAATTGAGAGCAAAGAAATTATAGTCCATTGTTGATAGAAATTGTGCTTGAGTCTGCATCCCTTTGTCCCTTGGAGCACTTTGGTGTTCTTCCCAAGCTTGCCTTTTTCTTGTGAGCTTGCTATTGAGAGATGGAGGATTGAGGTGGTGGAGGCCCATGTGGAGGATTCAGTTTCTCCGATTCGAAGACGTGCCGACAGAGGTTGTATTCATTGTAATCTATGATTTTATATTAATAGAAATATCTTTTCCTGTCAGATAATGTATGTTTGAATGAATATTTTATCCATGGATTATTTCAAATGCTTATACAATGTTGATTATATATGCTAGAGTAGATCTAACACCAATATATATAGTATTCTTGTCTTGTTTAATTGCTGTTGAGGAAGTGATTCATCAATTCAAGTTGAAGTTGGAGAGCTCAATAGGGATCTACTTCAACCATCCAGAATAAGGTACAAGGTTTGATCCTTTAGTGTTAGATATTTTATTTCTCTTGCATATTGGAAAGGATTGATTTCTAGAGTCAAGATATCTATTGTGGTACCCCAAGCCATAGGAATTTCTCTCCGTAACAAGGATGATGTGTTCTGAGCTATGATAAATATGGCTAAATAAATTACAATTGAGTCAACAGGAAAATATGATTATCTATTCATGGATTGGGTAGATAAATATATCACTGAAATAGAGGATCAAGGATGCACTAGAATTTCTTGCATCAGTAGAGGGTTGTTTGACATGAATGCTCGGAAGGAGACACCTTATGACATACCCGTATGGATGGTATATTATATTCCAGAGGAGGTTTTTTATCACAATTCATGTCGATAAACAAATAAAAGTCCCTATTCATCCATTGATTAGGTGGATAGAGACATATTTGGAATGAAGACCTTGGGAGGTAGGTAATTTTATTTATGCAATAAATTTTTTGTTCTGACTGACATTGTCCTGACTTGTGGCCAACAACAAATAATTCTTTTGAATCCAATATATACCTCCCATACACATGCACATGAGGTGCATTATAATTTTCATGTGCTTGAGGAGTTTGAGGTCAAGCAAGATGAGGACCAAGCACTCGCATGGTTCCTAAGAGATTATGAGTTGCCTATAGTAAAATGTTGTACAGTTTTGGAGGAGACACATCATCACACTATTACTAGTCCAACCAATGGAGGAATTTTAGCAACCATTAGCTTGATGTATGAGTATTGTAGGGAGTTGGTTCATAATTATTGACCCCATACTTCTATTTCAGTCACATCACATGGGGATGAAAATTGGGCGAAAGGATTTTTTTGTTGATGCCATAGGAGGAGCATGATACTCTCACTCTTCCAGTTGAGGAGTTGATGGTGAAGCCATGTGGTTTGACAAGTGAATTAGTAGTAGCTGAAGTATTCCCTCTTGAATCATTCAACATGAAATTTTGTTCTTCCATTGATTGGATGGACACATGATTGATATGCGTGCACTAAAGGGTAAACATCTTTCTTGCATCAATGGAGATACATTAGAAACACCAGGAAAATTGTATGAGCAGTGGCATGTGCATGTGTGGCTGCTATATGATTCTTTTAGTATACATAGAGGGGCATGTGATAACCACCTATTCCTTCATAGCAGTAGTGATGTGAGTTCTAGTGCTAGCTTGCACATGTATTTTCATACTTTATAGAGGATCAATACAATTTTTTCCCACATTAGGAAGTTTCATGATTGATGGTTTAGTCTTAAAGATATTTAGTTGTGAATGGGGACTGATCAATTGTTAGTGTGGTGGTATGATTTTCACATCCTCATTTTCATCTTCTATGATGTTAAAATTTTGTTGTTGTTACTGATGTTTGGAAGGGGATAGATAATACCATGGGACAATGAGATACTTTAGAATGACATATTCCCAAAAGAGGAAGAAAAATTTATATCCTTGCAGTGAAGGTAGTGGGATTATGGCATTATACTATGTTACCTTAACTCAGTTGACAATTTTGTTGAAAGAAGTGGTCATTGGAGAAATGGCTATGATCAGCGTGTGATCCAACCAATAGTTTCCATGTTGTCAAACTTCGACAAATAGCACTTCGATTACTCAACTGCTTCGATAGGTTCAACATTGGACTCGACAAGTTCAAACCTTGACAAATATCGATAGATTCTACAATCGACATACATCATCTTGACATTCCTTGTTGGCACCTGTCAAACATCGACATATAGACTCTTTGTCATATACGATGGTTGAATCTCCAAACCATTATAACTTCTTGTAACTGAACATAACAGGTAGTCACCCAAGCATCTTAACATTCTATATAAAGATGTACATTATTAAAATGATAGGAAATATGCGAAAGGAGTTGGTAATTCTTGTAACATTATTGTAACAATCAACCAACCTTCATTAGGGAAGAAGTAATAATAGAATTTGTTTGAATTATTGCATATTGTCTGTGCACATAATTTCTGTTGACCTAGTGTATTTCTTGCTTTATGTGTTCTTCTTATATGCTTCTTCAAAAGTTCACATTAATTATGATAAAGCCTCAACATTCTAGAAATACTGCAACAATGAGTTGACTCACCGACCAAAATAGCTCTTGACAACAAAAATAGATTGACAATATCCTTGGGGAATACCGGAATGTATTTCAAGAGTCAAATGGAGTACCTATGCATTTCTAGGGAAAACACTCCATTGAGATTGTTCCTGGTTCTTCATTATATAATTCTTTTGTTTATAGAAGATCCATTTACGACAATGAAGAGATTCCCAGGAAAATCCAGGATTTGATCAATAAGGGTCATATATTCCCCAACTCTTCTCCTTGTGGAAGTTCACTCGTCATAGTTCCAAAGAAAGATGGGACTTGGCGCATGTGCATCGACTATAGGGATCTCAACAAAATTTTAGTAAAGAACAGATACCCTCTTCCACAAATATATGGACTCATCGATAGTGTAAAAGGTGCTAAGTTATTTATAAAACTCGACCTCAATTTTGGATATCATCAAATTCCAATCAATTCAAATAATGTATGGAAAACAATTTTCAAGACCAAGGAATAATTGTTTGAATGGTTAGACATTCGTTTTAGCTTAACCAATGCACCTGCAACCTTCATGAGACATATATATGACCTTCTATGAACCTTTCATCGGCAAGTGCGTCATTGTATATCTTGACGATATCTTGATGTTCAGTCGATCATTAGAAGAACATGTCATACAAATTCGACAAGTCTTCGACACTCTCCAACCACATCGACTATATCTGAACATGGACAAATGCTCATTTGCGATGACCAGCATCAAATATTTGGGGTATGTAATTGACTCTGCAAGAATTCATGTCGACCCAGAAAATGTATAGATCCTCAAATATTGGCCCATTCCTCAAAACATTCATGAACTAAGAAGTTTTCTTTGTTTGGACAATTTCTATCAAAGGTTCATACTTGGATTCAATCACATGGCATGGCATTTGAATCAGTTGACTAAAGGAAATAGGAAAATTGTCTTCAAATGGACACTGACACAACAACAATATTTTGAACAACTCAAGGACAAGATTTGTACTGCACCAGTACTTGTTTTACATGATTTGCATCAACCTTTTGAGATTGAGACAGATGCAACGTACTATTCTCTCGGCACACTGATCACTCAGTAAGGTCACCCAATCATGTTTCATTCTGAAACTTTCAATGACACTATTAAAATGTATTCAATGTATGAAAAATATTGTATGCCATTTTTCAAGCTCTTAAACAATGGATACAATGCATTGTTGGAAAGAAAACGATTGTCCTCACTGACCATAAACCTTTGCAGTTTGCTCAATCTAAGTAGAAACTATAGACAACCCAAAAAATTAAGTTGATTAATTACCTGCAATAATTTCATTTGGTAATTAAGTTTCATAAGGGAAAAGACAATGTCATAGACAATTGTCTCAACCAACCACCCATTACTCTATCGTCTATAGTGGTGAGTATGCGGGGTTATGATGCCACTACTTGGAAACAATTGTATTCAGTAGATTGTGATATTTTATGCAATTAATCGACAACTTCAGATTGGCACATTGTCTACTACCGACTACTTCCTGAAGGACACCTTGCTATACAAGCTTGGACAACTTTGTGTACTGACCGATGAGTACCGACATAAGATCATTTGGTATGTGCACTACAACAAGATTGTAGGGAATTTTGGAGTCGTAAAAAAACAATTGTTGTCCTCCAAAATTATTTTTATTGGACTACACTTAAATTAGACATCAACAAGTACATTCAATTTTTTGTGGTTTGTGCCATTACTAAACCGTTGAATCAACAAAAAGGATTCTACACACCGTTTCTAGATCCTATTTGACCATGGGAATCTAGTTCTATGGACTACTTGACATGGTATCCTACTACCAAACATCAACATGACGTGATTCTAGTAGTATTCGATATATTTTCTAAGGTGGCTATCCTTATACCATGCAAGAAGCCTACGAGAACACAATGGACTTCTTATCTCTTCTTTGAACATGTATCAAAACATTATGGGATCCCAACAACCATTATTTTTGACAAAGATGCTATATTTGTCAGCACCTTTTGGAAAATTATCTGGAAACAACTTGACATGAGACTTTCTTTGTTGATAGCCTTCCATCCATAGACATATGGATAGATGGAAGTTGGAAATCACTTGGTGGTAAAATTGCTTTGCATGTAAAATGAAAAGAATTGTCGAACATGGGATGAGAAACTTCCATAGATACAACACATCTATAATTGTGATCAACACAACTCTATGCGAAAGAGTCCATTTGAGATCTGTTATGGATTTCAACCCTTGGCGCCTATCAACCTAATCAGTTCCTTGACATAGTCGAATGGAACCTAGTTTGAAGGATGAGAAGTGGAGAAAGAATTGAAGTTTAGAGATCAAATATACAACATCCAGAAGAAAGCACAGGAAATGTTGCAATGATTTAATGAAAAATCTAAGGATCGACATGATAAGGATCGTATTCCTCACTCATTCCAAATGGGGGATCAGGTTTGGTTACATATAAAGAAGTAGTGCCTCACTGGTCCTTACATAAGGATTAAGCCTTCTCAATATGGTCCATACTGTATCCTTAAATAGATTGGAGAAAAAAAAATTCAGCTCAAACTTCTTGCATTCCATGGCCTACATCTAGTTTTTAATGTCGATCTACTTCGACCATACCATACACCATTGTTGGATGAGAACGATTTGTAGAAAGAAGAACCTGAAGACATCCATCCATAATTTCATGAACCTCTCCTTCATGACACCATTGTGGAACGATGCATATCCCATACAAGGAAGAACTCCATTCCCTTTTTTAAGTGGGTAAATATGGACAACTCCCTACACAAGGAAAATGGTACCTTCTACTGAAATATCCAACAAGTTTCCTCACCTGAAAAAATACACAATGGGGACCATTGTTTCTTAAGGAAGAAGGAATGATCCAAATAGTAGCTAGCATGTTGTTGAAATTTGACAAATTCTATCACTTCAAATATTTCAACTACTCGACTACTTCGACAGGTTCAACATCAGCTTCGACAAGTACGAAGCTCGACACAACTGACCTTGGAATATTTCAACAGATTCTACACTTGACATACAATATCTTGACATTCCTTATCGGCACCTGTCGAATATTGACAGATTGAATCTCTGTCATTTGATACGATTGAACTTATGAACTGTTATAACTTCTCATAACTAAATGTAACGTGTATTCACCCAAGCTTATTAGCATTCTATATAAACATGTACATCCTTGTAACAATCAACCAACCTTCATGAGAGAAGAAGTAATAATAGAATTGGTTCGATTTCTTTCATATTGTTTGTGCGCATACTTCCTGTTGACCTAGTGTATTTCCTACTTTAGTTGTTCTATTATATGCTTCCACCATAATAGTACCCAGCTCATTTAGTTGACTGTTGTCCCCATCATGCACCTAGGCACGACTTGGATTAGAGTGGTGTAGAAAAAACATGGTGGAGAAATTTTGCATCACTCTAGAGTGCTTCTTCTCAAGGAAAATAATAATTGGGAGGGGAGGATTGTCATGGCCCTCAATTGAAGGGACCTTGAATGTTTTGAACTTTCTAAACACCTATGGGAACAAAAGATGAATTAAGTAATTTTCCTAGGGAATCTTGTTGATTTCATATTTTGGAGGCATGTACTAAGTGTGTTTCCAATTATGGATTATTTTTATGTCATTATTTAATTAATATGTAAATAATACAAATGGAATTGAGTTTCCATGTCATAGGGGCACATTATGAAAGAAACATTTCCTTGAATTACAAATTAAAAAGTGACAAGGAATATGGCAAAAGCAAATAGTCAGAAAAGGTAGAAACTGACAAAAGCAAGGCAAAGCTCTTAGGTCAAAATCATGCAACTTTGTCTAAGGGAGGGCACAGTTTCCAATTTGGTGCAAGGATTTAAAGAAAGGAACCATCAACAAATGCACAACCTTGTTGATTCACTCTTCAAGGTGCAGTTTCTATTCTAATGAGCAGTTACAAAAGAAGAAAGTGAAGGAAAAGAAATCATGGTAAAAGCAAGCAAATCTTGGCCAAACGAGGGCACAATTTCTATTTTTGATGAGGAGTAAATAATAGGGAAGAATCATACATGAATCATAGATCATTTTTTCCTCAAGGAGGGTTAATTCATTATTATATTTAGGGTTAAGCAAGTGGCAACTTGCTCAACATGTGAAGGACTTGCTCGACAAGTCACCCAAGTCACTGATGGTTTATTTAAGGGTGCTTCCAACTAAATTTATCAGCTTGGATTTTCATTGTTTTTTATGTTATGTGAATATTAGCTTCAATACTAATTGATGAATGTTGGTTCTCTTGGGTAATGCGCCCCAAGTTCCAGGTTCCTTTCTTCCCCTCTTCTCACCATCCTCATTACAGGTCATATCGACGCTAAGGACACACCACCCAAAGTTGATTCATGATATGATAGAATATTCCAACCATAAATGACTGTGTATATAGTTTTGTTAATAGTTCCATAAGTTTCCAGTACTTGGGGGTTCGAGTCTCTAAGTGCTCCTTTGTTTTTTCCACTAAACTACACTATATTGATGCATATTGTTAAACAGAGTTTTATAGATCATGAATGAGAGTAATTTCTAAATATTTGGCTGTAATATGATGTTATCATAATGTTCTGTAATTTTTATTTCAATATGAATCAGTATCACTGATATTTACTTGCTTTAGCCAACCTAGTCTAGATTTGCATCTACAAATTACTAGTCTTATCATAACTTGCATAATTCAACCTATGAGTCTCAAAATACCACAATTCTTGTTATGATGGGTCCTTAATAGGTATCTATAAGTATCCAAAGTCCAAAACAGAGAATTCATACCCTCCTTGTCTTGGTTTTGAAATTCTGAAGAAGAATCTAGTGAGTTGTCCTATGAGCTAGTTTCACCTTTAGAACCTATAGAAGCACTTTTATTTCATCCAATCTATTATAAACATGGATATACCTTGTCATAATGTCTTATAAATTTATTCCAGAGCCATATAATTTTCCTTAGCCACTAGTTGTTGGAAGTGAAGGTTCATTCCTAGTTGGCACAGTTGGGACACCCAAAAGCGTGGGAGTAGACTTTAACAGAGACGATTTAGAAACCTAAAAGTACCCAAAATCCATGTCATAGGGAAATAGATATATATTTCCAAAAATTATCTCTTCGTTTCTTCTCTTAGGCCTCTTCCATTCCCAGTTTTGTCAGCAGTGCCCACAATTACTTTGCATAAAGAAGTGATCATAATTCTTGTAAAATTTTATTTAATATTTTAATTCATAACATCAATAAAGAAAATATTCTGATATAATTTCAGACCAGTTATATTATAGTGGTATCAGAGCACTTTTCTCCACCCCTATTGAAATTTCTCCCTTAGAGAAGAAAATTTTAGCCATGTCATACACTGAAGTTGACTATGATGAGCAGTGTGAAGAAAAAGAAATCTTGTATGTTGATGGGGGCCTACCAAGAAATGAATATGATGAAGAATATTGGCCATGATATAGAGAAGATATCATATCTCATTCTCCAATGGTTAAAAAATACTTGAGAGAGATGATTGAACCATGTGAAAACATGCCTCACTACTACAAGGGCTACCTAGCTTTGGGTCAGAAGATTTGTACAAACATTTATTTTGGAGAATATATTTATTTCAATTATGGATTCTATCCTAAGCATGATTATTGGGATTATTTCAATAGCATAAAGTGATCCAGAGAGGAACCAAGTTGTTCCACTTCTCTAAGAAAAGAAGAAGAAGAAGGAACCAAAAGTGAAGATTCCTCAAATCCATCTGCATGTTCAAGATTTATGATTTTGTTTCGTTTTTCTTCGAATGGAGATTCCAAATATTGTGACATGAGTACCACTAAAGATGAAAAAGTACCAAGTTTATTGGAGGATAATAGAAATGAGGTAGAGGAAGATATCAATGAAGTGGAATGTAACTCACCAAAAGGTGGTTGCATAGGAAAAGAGAGTGAAGATGAATGCAATTCCATCTTCTTTGTGAGTGATCTCTAGATCACTTCTAAAGATGTTGGTTCATATAAGGGTGGTGAGACATATTTTGGATCATATACAAAAGAAGTTCATAAGTTAGATTTGCAGACACCTCTTGAGCCACATAATGAAGAAAAAGACAAGGCCACACCATTTCGGTGTGAACGAGAGAATTTGTTGGAAGAGCAGGCCAACATCGTGCCCCTACATAAAGGTGAGGAAGATGAAATGCCAATGTATGATCTAATTTCCGATATGTTCAAAGATTCCAAAGATCCATTTCATTACAACTTTCAGAGATACTCTTGACTTCATATCATGGAAGTGATTTTAAAGAAGATTCAAAAGATGACCAGTATATTGAAAATGAAGTATGTGTTGTGGATACATGCGAGAAAAAGTTGGTGTTATTGTGTTAGCCATTGGAATGAAAAACCTTGGTGGAGGATATTTTTTGTGAGCCACATCATTGAGGGGATCATTAAAGGAGGAAAAATAGAAGCTTATGGAATCCATGAAAAACCTTGCTAACATCAATTCCTTGGTGACAAAATTTTGTTGAGAAGCTTCTGTAGGAGAGTTGGAAGGATAATCCTTTTCAGAAGAGTGCATAGCACTTAAAGAAGGCATGGCCAAGATGAAGGAGAGCTATGTAAACTTACTGTGTAAAATATATCATCTCGTCATTGTGGCTGAAATGTACCATTGTGCATTCGAGAGGGAAACATAAGAGTCTGAAAGACTCCATAGTAAATGGGAGGCTACATATGATTCCTTGAAAAGAACCCAAGACGTTATTCAAGGGTCAAGGTTGCAGATTATTCAACTTCAAATGGAGTTGAATGTACCACACCCTCCATATTGCATGGAAAATAATCATGTGCACATGGTAGGAACTACTTTGGATGTGCTTAAGGGACCCGATGTGGAGTACTACCATGAGGAAGGAGTATATTTGTCGATGCTTGTGAAAATCTATGAGGAAGAAAATATTGGCCAAGAAATCATTCATATTGAGAGGAAGGATGAAGCGTTCTTAGCTATGGAAAATATGGCTAATGACATTCCAATTGAATCAAAAAGAAAATATGATTATCTAGCCATGTATTGGGTAGATAAATATATCACTGAAATAAAGGATCAAGGATGCACTAGAATCTTGGTAGTAGGTTCACTACAACAAATTTGAATGTTTGGGGGGGTTTTCTTTCACCTCCGAAATTCAATTTTGGGGGTAGTTTTGGCTTAGGAGTTGGTATTTACAAAACCTCCACTAGTGCCACCGACACTAATTTTTTTTACTTTTAGGGGCAGTTTTGGAAGAGATCAAAACAACTCATAAAAGTGGATTTCGGGGGGTAGTTCTAAACACTCCCCAAAAGTGAATTTTAAGGGTGGTTCTCAACCCCCATCATAGACGCCTATGGGGGCAGTTCCCAACCCACCAAAAATTATGTATTACAAACCTTTGGGGGTGGTTACAAATCCCCCTTGTACCTACCTATGAGGGAATTTGCATACCCCCATCGTAGGTACCTATGAGGGAAGTTTCAAACCCCCATCGTAGGTACCTATGAGGGTGGTCTGAGCCTGCCACCCCTAGGTTCCTACAAGGGAGGTTGTAAATCCCCCCTAAAACTCCATCTTACTAGAATTTAGGGGTGTCCTTACAAATCCCCCCAATAGTGCTAACGCTAAAAATTTTTACTTTTAAGGGAGGTTTTGGAAGAAATCAAAATTTATGCTAAAATTGAATTCTGGGGGTAATTAAACCCCCCCTCTAAAAGTATTTATTACAAAATATTGGAGTTTTTTATTAACCCCCCTTGTAGGTACCTATGGAGGCGGTTCAAACCACCCTAAAAATATTTATTACAAAAATTTGGGGCAGTTATAAACCCCCCATGTAGGCGATTCT